>CACRXP010000101.1:1171674-1187731 GCA_902702965.1 Spirometra erinaceieuropaei
TTTCAGCTCGTTAGATACAACTGTACACGAACAGTGAAAATCGTCGATATTAAACCAGCGCTTGAGCCATTTGAGTAGCATTGTTTCAGGGGGAAAATTCCCGGGATCGCGGTGTATTTAACTCAGGTTCGGATTGTCGAGGAAAAACAGGGGACGCAAATAACTGTCAAAGCGTTTCTTTAAGACTTGCAGGGGCGTCGTCCCCACGACCGATTGCAGGAGATCGATCCATGTCTCCACTACTCTTTGTGTGAAAATTCAGAATGAAGATTCAGCCTGGACATTTTTGCCCCTAGCTTCATCGAGTGACCACGATTATTAGGTGAAAGGCACCATTATAACATGTCCTCAAAGCTAATTCCATGCGCAAGGCCTCGTATTATCTTGTAAACCAGGATAACATCACCTCTTTGCTGCCTGCAACACAAAGGGAATAAATTAAGGCAATTCAGTCTTTCTGTGTAGGATTGGCTTTTTAGCCCGTTCGCCAGCTTTGCTGCACGACATTGTATTCTTTCGAGGCATGTTTGGTCCTTTATTAGCCACGGCCATATATTTCTTTGCTATCTTGGCTCAATTGAACGAGATATGAGAGTGGGCATAATCCGCACACCTACGTTGTTAACCTCGTTTACAAACTGAGTTAGTGACTTCCGAGGCAATACTGATATTTAAATATCAAATCCCTTCTGCAACTAGCCCTTGGCCGGATGAATTAGTATTTTTTGAAATTGAAGTTGAGAAGCCATTCATCACATCACTGTTGTAGTCGATCTAACTTATTTTTATTGATATTTTGGCAGATTTTGAATAATTCATATTGACCCAACTGTGAAAAACTCGGCGCCTCGGTGGGATTCGAACCCACGCAGTAAGGGGAGGGCTTTAGCTTTTAGTGGTTAGAACTAACTTATTTTGCAAGTTTATCGCGTCATCCGATCTTTCACTTGAACTCAAAATCTTTTAATATTCAGCGAACACTACCTTCTCGCAGGTGAAGCTGTCTAGACAATCGTTCACATATATCAAGAACAGAATGGGGCCCAGGGCGCCCCCCCCCCTGAGGAACCCCGCTGGCGTCACAAATGCACAAAGCTCACATCGGCCTATGAGAAAGCCGGCCACCCACTTGAGTAGGCTGCCAGTTTCACCCATTTGGGGCCGTTTAGATATCAGCCGCCTGTGTGGTAACCTGCCAAAGGCTTTGCTGGAGTCAACGTACACTGCACCCACTTACAAACCCATCTCTATGGATTTCTTCCGACTTTCCATTGATGTAAACAGGTTAGTAAAGTAGGGTCGACCGCCTCTAAATTCGTGTTGATTCAAACTAGACAAATTGTCCTCCTCAGTATGTCTCACCAGTTCCTATTTTGCAAGAACGCTTATGAGTCTCACTGGTTTGAAGCTATTTGGCGATGTTCCCTCTCCTCCACTGTACATGGGGCTTACGTTGGCTAGCTCCAAGTCAGTATGTAGAGCCCCTGCTTCCACTGAACTTTCGAAGATCTTGGAGAGCGGAAAGGCTAGTTGACCTGCGAGTTCATTCAGAACTTTTGCGGATATGCCATCCGGACCAGACGAGTTAATGGGCTGTAGCCGCCTCACAGTTTTTCATACAGCTTTCGTTATGAACGTCACCGTGTTAATTTTATTTTTAGTTGGGACGATTTTCGGGCGTACTTTCTCATCAAAAGGCGGCTCTTCGGTATACAAAGACATGAAGAAATCGGATAAACGATTCGCCTTATCTGGGTTGTCGGTTGACTTATTTCCTTTATAATTCTTTAGACAAGGAATGGAATCTAACAATTTACTACGTGCTGCGCGGACTTCGCTGCAAGAATGCGCATATGTCCACCTCTGCGACAGTTTTGAGGAGTCAACTCGAAGTCTATGCTTATGAACACGCTGGAAGAAGCTACATAATTCACTTTGGTAAGAAGATATTCGAAGAAAATCAGATTGTCGGGGATGTTAGACTCGCGTACACTCATTCCATAAGTGTCGCGAAATTTTTTTCGCACAATAGGACCTGGCACAAAGATGCAACATTCAGTCCTTCGAGGTGCATTCGAAAATCCCGTATCAGATTGCAAACTGACAGCTTCAGTGCACTTCTGTACAAATATTACGTGAAAAACTAAAACTTTCCGCCCTCAGGCCTCTAGATTTGGCCCGGAACTGTTTTTGGAACTACACATTTTATCTTCTGACCTTTTAGACAGACCCATTGCCCGAGCCCATAATTTGTCCTGGAAAATATTTTAAATGCCGACACAAATGAGACATTTCCGATTCTCCTGTGTGAACAGATGGCTTTTGAAGTTTAACGTGTCCAAATGTGTAGTCTTGCACCTGAACACCGGCCGCAATGCCTCTCCCAAACACCAGTACTATATTGACGTGACGACGTTAGAAACGGTGGAAAGACACAGAGATCTGGGTGTATGGACGACCACAAATCTATCGCCATCAGAACACTGTAGAAAGATGGTCCAGAAGGCAACTAGTACTTTACACTGGATCAGACGTGCAGTTAAAATGTTTCCTCCCGAACTCTTCGAAAGAATCGTTGGTGTCTTTGTAAGACCTCATCTGGAGTATAGAATGCCAGCAGCTTCACCATGTATGATGAAGGATATCGACTTACTCGAACAGGCGCAGCGCAGAGCGACAATTATGGTCGACTGTCTAAAGCATTTGTCTTATCAGGAGAGGCTGCATTTGCTTGGCTTATTCCCCCTTTCTTATGGACACATAAACTGCAGTCTACTTTGGACGTTCCCGATAGTCCGCGGACAGGGTTGCTCATTAAGAGCAGAGGACGTCTTTGAGTTTGCCCGTACAAACCAACTACGCGGCCGTACCTATACAGTCGCGAATGAGCGCACGCGATTAGATCGTCGAAAATTTTCATTCAGCCAGCGGGTCATCCGACCGTGGAATTCGCTTCCAAGCGAGATGGTGACGGCCGGCACAATTTGTATGTTTAAAAGAAAACTTGCTCTTCTAGTTTTCGACAGAAGTCGGCTTTTACAGCATGACTGTACACAGCCATTTTTGTAGAAAAAAACCCTCCGCAATTATTTACAGTGACCTTATGCACAACCTTATGATTACGATTGAACTGTGACCCAATCACATTGTAACTGCCTGCAGTCTTATTTTTAAGTACGAATCTGCGAAAGCACGGTACATAAATAGGATCGTCAAGGGCTCTGCCTCTAACCCTCCAAACATATACATACATTCATACAAGATGATTTATCTCGAATTTGGAAGTCAAATACGTTCGAATTCGTGGAAATAATCACTTACCTAACCTCGCCCAAAGATCTATCGTTCTACATCATTTTATGACTTGCGGTCACTAAGTGTCATTACAGCTGCTTGGAAAATCCTGCAGATCTTGATCAAAGATCCGATTACAAACCATTTACCAGATAACCTACAGCAAGAGCTTACTATATATTCTTAAAAGCCCTTAGTTCAACAACTCTCATATGTCATTCTTTGATCACATTTTGCAGTTGAGAATGGACAACAGTATTCGAGGTCTGGAAGAACAAACATTTGATAAAGTCCTAGCATCATTTCCGAAGGAAAAAATTATACAATATGAATCTACATATCTGCGCGGCTTTAGCAGTGATTCTGTCTGCATAAGGTGATAAAGCAAGTTTATTCGTATAACTTAGACCTAGGTCCTTTATGGTGAGGCATTCTGAGAGTGGGTTATTCTGAAAAATTATGGGACCAGGAAGTTTAGCAGGAACAAAAGACATGAAACTACACTTGGATGATGAAAACTCCATCTGCCATGTTGAACGCCATCTGCTTAAGCGTAGTAAATCGACATTAATTTTTGCAACACAAACGTTTGCTGTGTCCTTAGAATATGCATTAACACACTTGAGGTCATCGGCATAAATAAAAGTTTGAGAATTTCCGAATTTAGTCGAGATATCATTGGTGTAAAGAAGGAATAATAGTGGACCCAGAACCGTGCCTTAAAGTACGCCATTCGTGATCGAGTGAGGTGTCCAGTAGCTCTTGCCGATCATGACTTCCTGATATCGGTTGGATAGTTAGGACCTGATGAAATCGAGTAGAGGCGGCCGGATGCGGAGAGTTTCCAATTTTACTAAAATACGTATATGGGACACCTTGTCAAAGGCTTTGCTAAGATCAAAGTAGATAACTACCACTGACTTCTGCTCATTACGAAGAGAAGTGATTAGATTAAGAAATGCCAAATGGCAAATTTCGCAGGATCTTTCAGGTAAAAATCCATGCTGACTAGAGCTCAGAGGCCGATTAGCTAGACAGAAGTCAAGAATTTCGTTGAAAATAATCCTTTCAAGTAGCTTTGCTAGGGACGGTGTTTTGTGCACGCCCCGATAGTTATTAACATCGGACCGAGATCCAGACTTGAAGACGGGAATGATAATTGACGTTTTCCATGTTTCAGGAAAGAATCCTTCTGAAATGTAAACCAAGAATGAATGACTAAGCAATATGTGAAGGTCGGATACCTGTTTAATAATCCAATTGGGAATCCCGTCCGTTCCTGAGCAGCTTGAATTTTTCTAACGCCTAATGTGTTTCTTAATGAGATCTGAGGAGACATCCATTGTACTCAGTGTCTTATCTGAAAGTGGACGAAAGAAAGGGACTGCTTCGGACTCAGTATAAAAGTGTTTTGTAAGGAAATCACTAAACAACTCCGCCTTGTCAGTGTCATTGATGAGGAAGACTTTGTTATCATTTAGCAGGGATGGAAGTTCGAGACATCGCTTAGAGGAGAACCGATGACGGAAGATGTTAGCGACGGATTTGCCAGGGTTCGAAGCATTTAGGGCAAGTGATTGTCTTTGCCTGTCGCGCGCTTGGCGCATCCTTAAGGCCATCTCAAAAATCTCTGTGATTCTCAGATGAACTGATAAGGAACTAGCGGATGGGTCACGCAGCTGCCGTCTCAAATTTTTAGTCTGTTGTGAAGAAAATGAGGAACAAGGGAATCTGAAGAATTAGGCTTGAGTTATCTACGCGGCACAAACTCTAGGATGTCCTTGGAAACATTGGACATGACGTCACGAAGAAGGGTTTCATCGCTACAGGAGAGGAAGCCACACCAATCCAAAGATCTAATATAGTTAATTATTAAGTCGTTATCTACGTAATCGTAGTTTAGGTAAGTCCGAATGGTGCTGGTCTTTTTTGAAAAGACAAGCGGTAAGCAACAATGAATTAATACGTGGTCACTGTCAAAGAGGTCATTTTTGAAGGCAACAAAGGGAGGAGCAATGCCGTTGTTAAAGATTAGATCTAAAATGTGATTATCTCTTGTTGGAGAGCGCACCAGTTGGGACCAGTTAGAAAAATTGACAATATCTTGAAAGGGCTGGAATCTAGGTGGACAGTTATTGGAAACCCAGTCTATTTCAGGAAGTTTAGAATCCCCAGTGATTATTTTAACATCAAAAGCAGCTACCGAAATTAATTTAAAGATTTCACAGAGTTGTGAATCCTCACTAGCTAAATAATTTGGGGGATTGTAGATACAGCCAATAATTGCCTTTCTTTGCGGCGAAGTAGAAGTTTCCCGTGAATGAGGAGACATCCAAGTAATAGGGAAAGTGCTTTAGGTAGTATTTAAGATAAAGAAGACAACCACCTCACTCCTAGTCGTGCGGTCTTAACGGTTAAAATCGAATTCATCTATGAGAAGGGCAGAGTCAGGGAGTAGATAATGTGTTCCAGATTCTGTTATACATCTAATATCAGGCGTTATTTCGAGAGCAATGACTCTGATTTGGGCCATCTTGTTTATAGCAGACCTGTTATTCAATAATATAATATCTAATGTGTTTCGAACAGCAATGCTCTTGTCGACAGTATTTAAATTTTATTGGATATTTATATGGAATCTGTGAACTAATGATGCTTTTAGAATGAGTATCAATTAAACTAGTGTTATTGACTTACATTTATTCAACAAGAGTAGGCTTAGCCTGAGATCTAAATGATCTGTGGATATAATTTCCGATCATTGGGATGCTAGGGGAATTATAACGTGCATATGCTTGTTGTTAGTAAAATTGTGGAGGAGGGTTAGGAGGAGGTGGATGGCGCCTAGAAGGAAGGTGGAGGCTGGTGGAGTAGGGTAGACAGCTGTAAGAACAAAAGGGTGCCAAATCAGGTCTAGGTTGGAAGTCAAATGATTTGGGTTGACTTACCTGAGAACAGTTTGCCTTAAGTGACGGGAAGCCTGAACTAGGTTGGAGCATAAATGACTTAGGGCAATTCACATATGTATTATTTACTGGACATATAGTAGGGCTTCGGTAAGTATCCGGTACGTAGGACAGAGAATTATTCGGAGATATAATTGGAGCTGCGAGGTTTGTAAACAAGCCGGGCTGTAAAGGCTTGGTAGATCTAAGAGAAGACGGCGTACCCCTAAATGGAACTGTACTACCTTTTTTTTGGGCCGGAGTCTGATTCAGTTTTGGAGTCTCACCATTCTGATGCCAAGCCAGAGTTTACTTAACTGTAGAGCTTTCAGCACCCTGTTGAACTGGGGAAGTTACCGGTCTAACTGATGTAGACGGATTTTCGCGCGTCCAAGGAGCCTATCCGGAGGTTAAGGAAAGACAAATGGGGCTGCTGCAAGCTTAGGGACAGGCAAATGCGTCAAGTGGCCTGAGTGAGAGGGAGATGTAGGAGGAGGGAGTCAGATGTCGCAGGAGTAGCACCAGCTGAGTCCTCAAAGCCACTTGTATTATGACCGAGTTGGTGAGCATTAGACTGAGAAGCAGTGGATTTACGTGAGAAGGGGGACCCGATTTTACGCTCCGTGGGAGTAAGATCATGACAAAGGAAACATTTTGCATTTTCCAGATACGCAGAGACACGATCTCGATGGGCAAATATTGAGTCGAACTCAATTGGTGAAAACAACTTAACTAAGACAGGCGGATTTTTACTACGGGAAGACAGGCGTTTTGAATCGGCTATTTTGTAGTTGAGACCACTGGAGTACAGGAAATCAACCGCAAAACCAACTGGCCGAGCAGATCGAGGAACATGTTTCAACAAAATTTAGTAAACACGCTTTTGGCTATCACTAGATTCACTGGCGATCAAGTGAATAAGTGAGTCAAGACGCCTACATTCTTGAGAGGGAATGTAGGAGACGTTTCCGTCGAATAATTTTTCAAGAATTGAGAGCAGAGTGCCAAAACGTTAGTATAAAATCATTGCAGTTATCATGTGCAGGCAGATTAAGCTGCCTACCAGTCAAAACGGATGACGATTGAGTAGTAATATCTTCTGACTTAGATTTAGGTAAGCCTTCTGGATTTGATTGAGTTAAGCCTTCTGACTCATATTTAGTTAAGCCATGCTTACGTACACAGAACGAGAGTTTTCGCCGACCTGCGACTTTTACTCTCATCTTGTATTGAGGCAAGTTGTGATTAAGAAAACTTGTGGCAGACAAGGTGACTGAATTTCAGCTAGAGGCTAACGATGTAAAAATAAATTACACAGTTAGAGAGAAATCGAATGCACAAAATGCGAATTGCACAGTGCGACTGGTGATCAACAGGCACAGGCTAGCGGAACCCAAAAAGGAGATGGCAACAGCTGGTTCTGAGTGGATAGGCCTGTATTTAAGAAAATTTAACCGAAAAAACAGGGACTAAAATCCTTGGGTCTCTCAGAAAAACCACTCAAAGTAACATCTTCCAGTTACAGTTAGTGATCTAACTCATGAAATGTGCCGAAATTTACGAATGATTGCCAATCACTCGCAAACCGACATCATTTCATGAGTCCAATGTCTATGTTAGTCACTTACAAGTTTAAAAGAATTAAAAACATAAAAGAAATATTAAAGTCAGTTTTGTGTTGTTTAGAAATGCCGATTTATTTTGAAAAGTTCAATATCCCGAAACCGCCATGAATGGCTCTAATTTAGTAAACTTCGTTTTTAGATGTATAGAAGGCATTCTCATACCAAAAACGTAGTAAATATAAATTTAAAAATAAAATAACGTCTAATAATAGTGTGTTCGTGGAGTTTACATCTAAATATCCTTCAATAATTATTGATTTAATATATTACAGTTTGTCAACTGCCTACATTCTGAGTGTAGATTCCAAAACAGTTTTGCAGGGTTTCGTGCTACCCTTGAATGTTTCGAGTTAAATGAGATGAGGTTCAACAAGAGAAACGGAATTTTGCTTGATTTCACCGATGGGGATGTCGTAGGAACAAAAGTTTTCGTAAGGTGACATGCCATGAGGCCGTTCGGTTCCTCTTGTGAAAGTCTGCACAGTCGACATGGCTCGTCAGTCGAGCATTTCTGGTTGGACAGGCGTGGGCAATCCGCCCGCCAAGGCGCCGACCCCTGACGCCCACGCGTGCACGGTCGTCGCTATCGATTTGCGTCGCGCCCTCTCAATCTGGTCGCCATTGTGGTCACCCCTTTTCCTGTTCGACCCTTCCTACTTCTCGACACAATGTCCACACCAAACCCACACGACACCGGCGATCGCCTTAGTATGTTTTCCCCACCCCGACCGCGACTTCTTGGAGGAGAAGCCGGCAAGTAACCGCGACGGCGGCGGCGGCGGCGGCGGCGGCGGCGGCGGCGACAGAAAAAGCACGTGTGCTGACGATTCACACTCGCCACGTCACCGCGCCACCATTGGGCTTTGCGGCTTTTTATTATAAGGCGGTCTGCGTACCAAACCTCGGGCACATTATGCGCCATCGCTAATCCGCGACTGCCTATTTGTATAATCTTCACGAAGGACCATCTGTGGACGCGTAGGACAATTAGTAGCTAGGTAAACAAAGAGTGCCGTCTTCGGAATTTCCCAAGGAGAAGAACTATGCCTTAGTCAGTCTACCGTGCAAACCAGACTATCGCCTACGCATTAGGTTTGGCCATTGTCCTACGAGCGGCGTAAGCAGATTTAGCCACAATACATATCGTACTCGTTGCAATAGCAAGGCGTGAATGTCAGAGGCCACGTAGGGTGGGTAACTTCAGTGCCTAATATGCCTTATTCCTATACCACCATCGCATCCGATATCCGGCCGTTTACTGACTGGATGCGACGTGGGATGCCGTGGGCAGCTCAGGTTAACTGTGGTCAACTTCGCATTAAATAAACATCATAACACGCGGTGAAATTAATTTTGCAATCCATCCAGTCTCACCGAAGTCCGCTTACTAGTTCGGAAGCAATGGGACCGCGTTTCCAATTTTGAACTCGGGCGGGCAAAGGGCGAGAGGGACAGTCCGCATTGAGTGAAGACGCATAATCAGACGACAGCTAATGCTGACAGGCTTATGTAGCCAATGAGGACTGGCGGCCCCCAGTACTTATCAGTTAGCAAATATGCGCAGTGCACAGTAGTGGCCTCGTAGACCGCCTGCCAAATCCCATCACCAGGTAGTTGGCAGACCCGGACAGTCAAATGGTTCATGCAAAAGGGAAGAGATCGAATGAGGTCAACACTGGGGAATCCATCCGCATGCGCTACTCACTATAATAAACCTGACGCAACTGGATCTATCACGGCGAGCTGATAGTCCTGGCTTGGAAGGTGGCCGACTGACCCGGTGGGTCAGTCTTCCCAGAACCACCGCAGAGGCTCCTTCTTGCTGTGCCCTCTATGACACTCTCGCTTAAGTGGGACCCGTGTCGCCCATTTCCCCGTGGAAACCTGTTGCCTCTTGCGGGGACAGGATCGCGCGTAGCAAGCGTAGACAGGCTATCGCCAAATGCCCCGCAGGCTTCTTCTATTGGATGTTGAATACATAGACCTTCGCCTCACCACTTTGGCCTTATTCAACCATACTTATTCGATCGTCATGAAGGCATCTTAGTCAGCTCTTCTTTCTTTAATTGTAGATAAGTATTGGGGTTTTGATTCGTGCTTCCCAGGGCGTCACTCTAGGCCCCCTTCTTTTCGTTTCGTGCATGGCCGACACATCATCAGTAGGAAGACACGCTCAATTTTATGTCTGTGCTGACCACTTTAAGCGCGTATTTCCTCCCTCTGTTTACAAAAATGCAGCTCATCGACACGCCGATCCGATCAAAGCTGACTTTAATACTTGTTTCCCAAAGTAGAATTCTACCGCACAAATGACATATACTCCCTGTAAGCGTCGTTTTATGTTCGAATGTTTCTTCCCACTGAGTATCATGGCTCAGTTTATGCGAACCGACTGGATTTCTTTGCTCATACCAATCAGATTACGGCTTGCATTTGATTTTGCAAACCGATTCTCCATGAAATTAAATCAAGGTCGTCTTCCGTCTATGCTTCTCCCTCCCCCCCTCCCCCCATTTCCTTCATCATAAAGACGCATATGAGTCTACAGTGTGACCGCGGAGGCGGGTGTATGTCGGTGCTTCTGTCACTGGTTTGTAAGTGACCGACTAGACCGATGCGCGAAGGAGAAGAAGAAGAAGAAGAAGAAGAAGAAGGCCCATTGACTCCGGAGGGGACCCCTTGCCACATTATGCCAGCCACAAGAAAAACACTGACTAACCGAGAGTCAAATCACAAGGTTTAGTAACCCCCAGATACTCTTTCTTGATGTGGCCTCTACGGCACTCCCACCTAGGTCGGATCGAGTCGCCTTTCCCTATGCGAAATCCTGGCAGACGTGTGCGATAGCCGGGTCGTGCCTGGCACGCGTAGATGGGTAGTCTAGCTGTGTCTGCCACTGTGCCCCACCCATAGAGTCTCTTTAGCCCCGTCAGGCAGTGCGCCTAAGCCCGCCTTCGGTCGTGCCGACTCTGTCTTACCACGGGGACAAGACGTTTCGGGGAGGGGGGGAGCGCGACAGCCGCTGCGCAAGTGTGTCATCAATACACCGTGATTCACGCGTACGTCGCCATCCGTCACCCATAATATAGTAGGTCGCACAGACGACATCGTCGCCAGCGGCGTTCGAACTGTCATTCATGATGCCTGCGTGCAGTCTTGCATTCTTACCCTCAACGGTGCTGAGGCTGTTGAGTACACTCTCCCCGTTCATACCTCATTAATGCTATTACTATTGACCGACCAACGTATTGCTGGTAGTAGGGAGTTTTTCACATTTGTGTTATAAAGACCACTGGAACGTTTTTTGGTCCAGAACACTTACTTAATTAGGCTCCGCAACCAGTTACATTAGTTCAACACAACTATTAGCTGTATTTGTGCGCCCTGTATGGTTAGTATATTAAAACGGTGTAATGAAAGAATGTTTAGTATTAACTGCTCCATGGTAGCCAGGTCGGCGATGTGAGTCTTTTATCATGTCAAGAGAGCTTTCTCTATCTTCGATGAGGACTGTTTCGTTAAAGCCTTCTGACATTTCTACGGCCACAGCTAGAAGTGGCCATTCAGGCGTGGTAACCCTGGACCTCTAAGGACCTCAGCATTCTTGAGCATGTTCAAAGGCGGGCAACGAAACTCGTTAGTGGGCAGGGTTCATTATCCTACTAAACACGGCTATCCAATCTCGGCCTTTTCCCACTGAGTTACAGACGGCTATGAGGCGACCTTGTACAAACATCGTATAATGCGCGGCCAGGACTGCTGTCTCTTACCTGCTGATTTCTTTGAGTTAGCAACCACAACGAACCTCCGAGGTCATCCACTTAAACTACGTGTGACTGGCGCCAGGCTGGACATTCGGAAGTTCTTCTTTTCAAGCAGAGTGATCGAGGCTTAGAATGCTCTGCCTGCAGATGTCGTCATGTCCACCTCCGTCGAGGCTTTTAAGCGCAATTTGGACCAGTATACCATTAAACGTCAAAATGTCACCTGACCGATATCGTCTTAGCATTCCGTTCGAACAGTTAATTAATGTTATTATATTACTGCCTGCATGTCAGTAACGTTTGTTTTTAATGTTGTCTCAAGTTTTTGTATGTGAGTGTTGGCATTCAATTCGTCTCCCTCAGAAACTGAGATCGCACCAATTATCCCTAGACAGACTACTGTACAGCAAATTTAGTAATATTAATGTTTTAACACTTGGAACAATTCGTTTATCTGTCTGGTTTCGAAAAGTTTGCCAAGCTGAAAAAAACGTCTGTAGCTGCTTGACGTTTCTATTTTCAAATTTTTGATATAATTCGCTTCCTTGTAACAAATAGAGAGTTCAAAGGTTCAACACCTATGTTTCCCTCAACTAAACTGAAACCGAAATTTTCTTGCTATAGGACCAAGTCACTGGGGTTGTGTTCACTCTGTCAGGTATGCGGTGGGCGTCGCCCTTCCTGATCGACAAAAGGATTATAATTTAGACTCAGTAAGTCCTTATAGCGGGAACAACATTTACCCATCGTGGACACCAGAGGTGCTGGCGACTGTCGCTGGTCACGAGGGCCTTACGGAACTCGCCGTGCAAGACCTACTGGGCGGGCGTGTGCATATCAATCAGGCAACTCTGCATTGATGAATTACGCACAAACTGCCAATGGCATAAATTGTGAGGAGACCGACTGTGTCATGGTGCTGACTTTGTCTACGCTTAGCGTTCACCCGGGAGGAAAAACGCTAGATGGGCCAACACCAGTCCTTCTCGGACAAGTTCCATTTCGCCCACCCTGTAAGTTTTCGCATGACGACACTGGATTGTGGACTTCGGCCAACGGCATCCACTCGTTAATCCTAAATTGTGGCTGCGATGTATAGACGAAACATTTGTTGTCGTTAGGAGGATCAACTAGAAACCCTCCACAAGATCATTAATTCTACTATTCCGGAAATTAAGTTCACTTGGGAAAAGGAAGTCGACAGTAAACTCCCGTTTTGGATGTTCTCGTGCAGCGAAATACGGATGGAACATTACACAGGTCTATTTAGCGCAAAGAAACGTATGCGAAAGTCGTTCTACACCATATGGGCAACAACCCAATCTGTCACAAACAGAGCACTGTCAACAGCTTGCTCTACCGAGCGAAAACCCACTGCTCCGACGAACAAAGTCACATAATAGAATTGAATTATCTGTTTGAATTATTTTTCCGAAATGGTTGCCCTAGAAATTTTCTTTGTGGATGCATAAGAAGACAGGAGTCAAAAGAGAAGGACCTAGGTAGTTCCAAGCAGGCGTCCAAAGCAAATGCTTAGCGAACTCTCCCTCACATTAAAAATGTGTCTGAACTCGTTGAAAGACACCTGAGGAAACAACAGATACAAATGACTCACAGACCGGCAACAACGTTACGCAGTCAGCCTGTACACCCTAAGGATAGGTTTTGTTATCTGCAGAAGAAGGAAGTCGTCCGCAAGATCCAATGTAAAGTGTGCGATGTCACATATTGTGGCCAAACTGGAAAGTCCGACTCCGCACGCATCCACGAACATCAGTTAAGAGGCGAGACCACCTATCTCAAATGGCCATCCACACATTGGATGGGACAAGACTCGCCTCGTCGGCGTCTGCCCTAACAAAAGATACCGAGAATCTCTTGAGGCCATGCACTCAGACGAGTCATGCGTTAATCGGCATATTGAATTAGACGCAGCGTACAAAATCTCAAGGAAAGATAAAAGAGATGGGAACCAATCGATACACAATGGTGTATGCAACTGACGCTTACCAGCAGGAATACCGGAGTAATGTTTATTTTTGAGCAAGGTTGAAATGTCGACTGTACATTTACTCAAGTCTGATGACGACCGGGGGAACCGACGTCGAAAATTTATTAATAAAATGCTTACCTTCCCCCCAACGAACCTACGGTAGCCTAATTAAATTCCTTGGGATGCCTGCCTCACAGTACAAATATATACATATATATTCGCTCAGGAATGAGCGCACACCGATCCATTGGCTTCCCGGAACGAACAAGCTTCATATGGGCGCTAGGGGTCACGAACAGGCAACCACCTACCAGGCCGAAGTCGGCCAGGCTATAATAGTAGAGGGGAGACGATAGAGTCTGGGAGGTAGATTGATACAGCACTGTTTCGGGCTTGTTTGCCTTCATTCCGACAATCATAACCCTGACCACCAGCTGGTACTAGCCAAAAGCCCGGATGCGTCTGTCACAGACATTCTACCGCTGCATGACACAGCTGCGAGGGGACCCACGGTTATTCAGTCTTGCCGCCTGCCGCGTGTTATAACCGTGCTCAACGCACATGCTTTCCGTCTGCCTGTTTGCTTTCGACTGATTTTGGTTTCTCCGAGTTCGACCATTGTCGTATATGCGTGACTTGCGTCCCCTTCGCAGCTGCCATGGTTGCCGCTGCGTTGGCGGGCTTATTAACCTTCCCCCCCCCCCCTTAAGACGGCGGGCCGGTCGATCGTTGTTGCTCAGGCGTGGTGCTTCCGGCCTCGAGGGTGCGTCGGTGAGACACCACGCCGATCACGTGACTTCCAGTCGACGTCTTCTTTCGTCTCCGCGACAGTCGGCCGTCGCTCCGTCTGACTTTTTTCGCCCGCTCAATTGGCCCTGTCTGAACTGACTTGAGCCTCTTTCGGAGCGCCTGGTATGTGGGATGCAGGTGCAGTGTTCCAGTTAATTGTGAGGACCTTATTTCCATCATCAGTCTGGTCATTGGCTCGGCCGACCACCCTCGGCTTCTGAAAGGCGAAACTGTGGTCCTGTCGTTGTATTTGGCAATAGACCAGCGAAAGCTTATTCTTGTGGTTGATTTAAAGCTGATGTTCGTGCAAGTCTGTGACAGGACGTTCCGCCGTTTCGCCAACATACCTCGTATCTCAATTTTCGCATGTATGCCGTAGACCACCACTGATTGGCCTGTCACTGTGGCAGGTCTTTGGGCCTCATTATCTGTGTAGTGAAGTTTATGAGTCACGGTAATCATGAAAGGTTTCAGGATTCTTACCCTCACTTCCGAAATGTTCTTCGACAGGGGATAGACAGCCGGAACTTAGGCTCTTCTTCCCCTGACTGCTTAGCGTGGGGTTTCCGGACGCATTTTCACATGAATTGCCTCGGCTAGCCGTTGGTTTTAATTAAAGCATGCACGTACTTCATTTCCTCCTTCCTCCCACTGTCGTCCCTACAGTGTGTTTGAACGCGCTGGAAGAGGGTCCTGACGCAACAGCGTCAGTGGCTCACGGGGTGGTTGCTTCTATAGTGTAGGATGCGCTTAGTGTTAATTACCTTGCGGTAGACCCCTTTCCTTATCTCCCCGTCTGCAATCTTTGTAACTGGGGCAGGTGATTGTTTGCTTCTTCCTTCATGGTAGACTGAATGTCCAGAGAGAGAGAGCGAGAGAGAAAGAGAGTGTGTGTGGATACAACAATGCCTTGAAAGCCTGCTCGTCATCCCTTTTGACTATGGCGAATGTGTTCAGGACATATTTGGCCCAGAGCTTCCGGGGTAGGAGCTGAAGAACAGTCGTTCGAACCTCTGCAAAATCGCTTCCGCAGTTAGTTCGGACAGAGGTGAGCCCATCGTTGTCCCCTTCTTTTGCTGTCAAACCTGACCGTTGAAGAAAGTCTTAAGACCCGGTTCCAGGGGCTCGATGTTGTGCACTCGCTTGAGCTATTGGTCGGTCTCATCGTATTTTCACCGAAGGAGGCCTTCAACAGTGTTGATGACCAGGCCGGATAAGATAGAGTTTAATACCGAGATCACGTCAAATGACAGCCATCTAGTCTACCCCCACTTTTGGATGTTGGATAGGTGTAAAAAACTCATCGGTCGACCTAACTGTCCAATCCAAGTCTTTGTGGAGTAGAAAAAATCTCTGGTACAGACACTTTGACAGCCCAAAGTTAGGGTGCCACGCGTATGACAGAGGTTATACCGTGCTCACATCATGGGTACTAGCTAGACACGTGTTTCACCAACGTTTCTGCTGCTGCTGCTGCTGCATGACGCAAATGCGAGGGTTTCGATTCCCCAATCAGTCACCCAGCGTTTCATATGCTGATTTCTGGTAAATGCCGAGCCAATAGTTTTAGGAATTGCCAATGGAAGACTTGGATCTAAGTGCGGGGGACATGACTTTTAGTGTACGACCCGAAGTTACAATGGACAT
>CACRXP010000101.1:1196637-1208085 GCA_902702965.1 Spirometra erinaceieuropaei
TGTTGTTCTCGCGGTTGGCATAATGAATCAGGTGGTCTCCTCCGGAGTCAACGGGCCTTCTTCTTCTCCCTCACACATCGGCCTAGTCGATCACTTGAAAACCAGTGTCAGGAGCACAAACATACGCCCGCCTCAATGATGAAAAATGGGGGGAGGGAGAGAAAGAGAGGAGCATCGACGGAAGAAGACCTCGATTTCATTTCACGGGGGAAATCGGTCTGCAAAATAAAACGCAAGCCGTAATCTCATTAGAATGAGCGGAGAAATCCAGACGTTTCGCATGAATTGAGCCGAGATATTCCATGTGAAGAAACGTTCGAGCATATGAGTGCTTTTAGAGGAGAAGGGAACGGCAGTCTCTTTGGGCTAAAACACATAAAACGACGCTTAGAGGGATTATATTTCATTTGTGCGGTAGAATTATACTTTGGGAAACAAGCATTAAAGTCAGCTTTGATCTGATCGGTGTGTCGATGAGCTACATCTTTGTAAAGAGAGAGGACATACGTGTTTAAAGTGACCAGCACTGGTATAAAATCGAACGTGTCTACCTGTTGATGATATGTCGGCGATGGACGAAACGAAAAGAAGGGGACCTAGAGTGACGCCCTGGGAAGCACGAATCAAAACCCCAATACTTATCTACAATTAAAGAAAGAAGAACTGACTAGGGTTCCTTCATGACGATCATATAAGTATGGTTGAATAAGGCCAAAGTGGTGAGACGAAGGTCTATGTATTCAACATCCAATAGAAGAAGCCGGCGGGGCATTTGTCGATAGCCTGTCTACGCTTGCTGCGCGTGATCCTGTCCCCGCAAGGGGCAACAGGTTTCCAGGGGGAATGGGCGACACGGGTCCCACTTAAGCGAGGGTGTCATAGAGGGCACAGTAAGAAGGAGCCTCTGCGGTGGTTCTGGGAAGACTGAACCACCGGGTCAGTCGGCCGCCTTCCAAGCCAGGACTATCAGCTCGCCGTGATAGATTCAGTTGCGTTAGGTTTACTATAATGAGTAATGCATTGAAATGCCATGCGGATGGATTCCCTGGTGTTGACCTCATTCGATTTCCTTTCCCTTTTGCATGAACCATTTGACTGTCCGGGTCTGTCAACTACCTGGTGATGGGATTTGGCAGGTGGTCTACGAGGCCACTACTGTGCACTGCGCATATTTACTAACTGATAAGTACTGGGGGCCGCCAGTCCTCATTGGCTACATAAGCCTGTCAGCATTAGCTGTCGACTGATTATGCGTCCTCACTCAATGCGGACTGTCCCTCTCGCCCTTTGCCCGCCCGAGTTCAAAACTGGAAACTCGATCCCACTGCTTCCGAACTAGTAAGGGAACCTTGGTGAGACGGGTTGATTACAAAACATATTTCACTATGTGTTACAATGTTTATCTAATGAGAAGTCGACCACAGTTAACCTGAGCTGCCCACGGCATCCCACGTCGCATCCAGTCAGTAAACGGCCGGATATCGGATGCGATGGTGGTATAGGAATAAGGCATATTAGGCACTGAAGTTACCCACCCTACGTGGCCTCTGACATTCACGCCTTGCTATTGCAACGAGTACGATATGTATTGTGGCTAAATCTGCTTACGCCGCTCGTAGGACAATGGTCAAACCTAATGCGTAGGCGATAGTCTGGCTTGCACGGTAGACTGACTAAGGGATAGTTCTTCTGCTTGGGGAAATTCCGAAGACGGCACTCTTTGTTTACCTAATTACTGATTGTCCTACGCGTTCACAGATGGTCCTTCGTGAAGATCATACAAATAGGCAGTCGCGGATTAGCAATGGCGCATAATGTGCCCGAGGTTTGGTACGCAGACCGCCTTATAATAAAAAGCCACAAAGCCCAATGGTGGCGCGGTGACGTGGCGATTGTGAACCGTCAGCACACGTGCTTTTTCTGTCGCCGCCGCCGCCGCCGTCGAGGTTACTTGCCGGCTTCTCCTCCAAGAAGTCGCGGTCGGGGTGGGGAAAACATACTGAGGCGATCGCCGGTGTCGTGTGAGTTTGGTGTCGACATTGTGTCGGGAGGTGGGAGGGCTCGAACAGGAAAAGGGTTGACCACAATGTCGACCAGAGTGAGAGCGCGCGAGGCAAATCGATGCCGACGACCGCGTACGCGTGGGCGTCAGGGGTCGGCGCCTTGGCGGGCGGACTGCCCACGCTGTCTAACCAACAATGCTGGATCGACGACCCACGTCGACTGCGCAGACTGCCACAAGAGGGATGGTCAAGGTCAAGCCGCGGGTTTTAAATTTGAAGATACAGTACGTGACCTAACTCATGAAATCTGAAATCGGAGACTGATGCGAAAATTTGTGGACGTCTTTAACGTTGCGCATTTCGTTCGCTCATCCACTTCCTTCAGGGAAACGTGCTTTTCTTGTACAGAAATTGTGTTTACGTAATTATATCAAGTAAACTATCAGTAAATTTTAGCGAAAATGGACGTTGGAATATATTTGTGCAATTTTCTATGCTAATACATGCCCTAGACTCGGGCAACTTGTTAAGGAATGTTTTCTTATTCATCAAAGGCATATTCTTTGCTGACTTTCGTTCTGGACAGTCAGTTTTCTCGAAAATGAAGTTTGATGTTTGATTGAGTCTTCACATGTGACCCAAACGACCATCTTCGTGAAAAGGAGCGCCCGAACACTCACAAATTCGGTAAAGGCCTTCATGAAGGTCAGACAAATAAGCAATCGCGAACCAACAACGGCGCGTAATACGTCCGAGGTTTGTCTTATAAAAAGCCTCAAAGCCCAATGGTGGCGCAGTGACGTGGTGAGTGCGAATCGTCAGCACAAATGTGCGCTTGCTGTCGCCGCCACCGCCGCCACCGCGGTTACTTGCCGGTTTCTCCTCCAAGAAATCGCGGTCAGGGTGGGGAAAACATGCCAAGGCGATCACCGGTGTCGTGTGGGTTTGGTGCCGCCATTTTGGCGGATCCGTATATCCTGGAAATTCTCCTGCTGTTGGAGGGCGGTGAAGATCATGTCGGTGGTTTCACGATGACGGCGGAAGCCGCACTGGCTTTCCGACAGGAGACCCTGTTCCAGAAGGTTGTTCAGACGGTTGAGGATAATGCAAGCGAAGATTTTCCTGGGGATATTCAGCGGGGAGATGCTTCTATGATTGTTGCAGAGCTGGCGATTACCTTTCCGCTTATAGAGTTGGACGATTGTGGTGTCCTTAAAATCCTGCGGGACTTCTCCTTGATGCCACATCTCCTGGAAGAGCGCCGTCTGATGGTCCATGAGTTGAGGATCACACCCGCTGGTCCACACAGCAATGACCAGGATTTTGAACAATACAAAAAATGGGGGCGGCGCGACGTGAGCTAGCAACTGGGGCTGCCACCACACCGAGTATGTTGGTATTTGTTGTGGTGCGCATTTCAATAACGTCTACCAGAATCGGATATGCCCCCCCTCCCCTGTTGGACCACCGCATCTACCTCACAGCCAGCAGTGGGACACAGTTCCGGTGGGCAAAACACCTAGTAGTGCGCGAAAGAACCCCTGAGCAGTCTATGGTGTCACGGTGATCTCGACTATGCCGATGATATCGCCTTACTTGCTTTACGTTTTGGTGATCTGCAGCCTATGGGGTCACGGGTGAACGAGGTCGCTAAATCGATCGGTTTATCCATAAACGATGGGAGGACTAGAGCGTTTTCAAGCTGCATCCTGACCAGGCGAAACCACCCCTCGGGATTGATGGCTGTCAACTTGAAGAAGTAGACAGTTTTAAATACCTCGAGGCGGGGCTGCTGGCTAATTGACAGAGTAAGGACGACATTGTCTCCCGAATCGATGCTGCCCACTGGGTTTTCTCAAGCGGATCTGGCGTGACCTCTCCATCGCCACTAAGATTCGCGTGTGCCGTGCATCTCTCCGATCTGTCCTTCTCTACGGTTGTGAATGCTGGGCTTTGTGCGTGAAGGACGGGCGAAAACTTGAGGTATTTGACCACCACTGTTTGAGGACCATCCTTTGAGTGAAGTTCACCGACTTTGTCACAAATGAGACAGTCCGCGCTCGCTGCGACAACACCGCAAGGATAACTCAGGCCATCCAAGAAAAAAAACGACTGATGTGGTTTGGACATGTTCTTCGTCGTCCACCTCAGGCGCTCAGTGTTACTGCCCTCGATCCGGCCCCGTTGCCCCAGTGGAGGCGTCGAAGATGGGGTCAGCTCAAGATCTGGCTCGACACAGTTCGTCAAGACATGGAGGTGGTTCTTGGACCTTCGGTATTTGGTCTCCGTCTTTGGCGAAGGGAATGGGTTGAGCTGTCCAGATCTGCTGCCGCGGATCGTCACGCGTGGAGAGGTACAATTCGGGACATCATCGAGGCCGTCTAGATCAGGCATGATCGCAGCCGTATCAAGTACAAGTACAAGAGTACCTAGCGTGACAGACGTGCAGATGTCTCCTGAACTGAACATCCACAGCAGGGTAGTATTGTCCAGGCAGTATCCACCGGCTGCTTTCAAGGGCTGAAGGTTTCTTTTCACCATTGTGTGAGAAGGTCGGAGGGCTCGACCAGGTAAAGGGGTGACCTCAATGGCGGCCAGAGTGGGAGTGCGTCAGACAACGACCGTACACGTGTGCGTGCCATGGGTGAACTGCTCCTCAGGCTATAGCCTAGACGCCTGTCTGGCCAACAGTGCTCGGCCGACGAGCCAAGCTTGACTGCGCAGACTGCCAGTACCTGGAGGGAAGGCCACGTAGAAAAACTCCCGACAGCTGCGGCGGTCTCGCAGAAGACGGAATGCGTGTACAAAAGTGCCCTGCTAGTGCATGTAATAAAAGTCAAATAAAGTAGATATATGAAGTAAGTTAAAGGCATCAAGCCACCTAGGTAACAGAGCCAAAGGTGGTTGTATTTACTGTATTGAGGCTACTTTCTGACTTGCGTCATTTGAGCTGTCGTGGTTGCCGTCTCATCTCAGGCATGTTTGTAATGTCGCAATTCACGTCCTGCTGACTCTTCAACCGGAGTTACTGCTCAATGGCCATCGATTATTTGAACTTGCCGCTGGGCGACCGGGTGAACGGATCAGCGGTGTGAACGTTTTTGCGATCTCCTCATAGAGATTACTGGCGATGTAAAGTTGCCCAGATATGATTGTTTTTTAAGCTCCTGTTTATTTCTTTCACCCTATACTTTGGCCACACCTGTTTGCGGTAAAGCTTTCAGCTTGTTCTCGGTTAACTCGTTCATCAATGAGCTATAGTCATATATCGGTATTTACGCAGGACGCCTCTCCTTGCCTCCTTCCTGGTCTCCGTGGCGCCTTGATTCTGCTCGGAGTTCACCCTCATTAGAGTTCCGCGTTATTTTCTGGAGTTTCCTAGTTGTACCAAAACGCCGCCTGCTTTTGCGTGTCTTGATTTGGTACCACTCAGGAATTTAGACTGTAGACCTTCACCGCCCGTCCCCTCAGTTTTTCCTTGAGGAAGGCTAAAAATTTTTCTTAAGCAGGTTCAGAACCTATTTGCATATGTGCTGTTGGTCCAATAAGAAATTCCGAGATACTTGGCTTAGCGTGTACGATGCATCCTGGGCATAATAGGCAGGAAGAAACATCCATCTTGAGGAGTCTGACCTCTTCTTTGTCTCTATCCCCGGGAATCACTATATCAGGTCTTCATTGATCACGTCTCACATCCCATTCGTCCCTAAGGAGTCTGGAATAGTAGCGTCATAGAAAATGATCGTGAACTAACAACGTCTCATTATCTTGTTTGACAGAGGAGAATTCTTGATTGATCAGTTTTGGTGTGACCAGTGGATTCTACTGTCTGTAAATGTTACAAATCCTGTCATTTCCCTTCCAACCCCGTCTAACCGACAAATAGTCCAGGCAGCATGACGCCCACTTATTATGTGATCTTCGTTTCGCCCCTTGACTGTCATCATCTGGGTGCGTTTGTGACCGGTGGAACCTCTTGGCCGTTCCATCGCTGTCTTCTCTGTCCGTCTCACCTCAGACCTGCAGACCAGCATTTTCGTGCGCAGTTTCTATGATGCTTCCGGTGCTCCTGAAATCCGCCTCAATAGGCCTCATGGTCTAATACTCTCTTGACTTACCTTGACAGTAAAGGGGATATTGAAGGCTGTAGTTGCCTCAGCCATGTGATCTTTAATCTTTTGCAATAATTTGCCATTACTGGTCTGCTGTTTTTGAAGGTCAAGGCAGTTGGTTTCAAATTCGGAGATAAGCGAATGATATTACTAAGAGGTTTCTAAGACATTAGAAAGCTAGTTAGTCTTCGGTTTTAGCTGCTTTTAGTAAACACACACTTGATCGTTTAAAGTTATTGGTTGATATTCCTTTGATTTTTCGCCAGGCTGTGCCCGATTGATAGCTATTTTCAAACTGCGCTTCGCATTTTGTGCTTTCTAACTGTCCTCAGCAGTGTACATCCTTGCACTATTATTTTTTTTTATTGAAGTTCAGTCCTTAGATATGTTTGTAGTCTTGTTGACTTACCACCTAAGTTGACATAAGTAGGGGGCAAAGTCACCAATTGTAGGAGGCCCTCTGTCAATGTAGGAAAACTTCCAGCTTGTCCTCGGTTAACTCGTTCGTCAATGAGCTATAGTCATATATCGATCTTTTCGCAGGACGTCTCGCCTTGCCTCCTTCCTGGTCACCGTGGCGCCTTGATTCTGCTCGGCGTCCACCCTCATCAGGCTCTCGTTTTGTCCTCTGGGATTTCGTGTTCGTATCCAAATGCCAGTGTCGACACAGACAGCATGCTTTAGCGTGTCTCGATTTCGTACCACTCAAGGGTTTAGAATGTAGACATCCACGGTCCGTTCCACCCACTTTCTTCCTTGACACAGGCGAAAGAACTTGCTAAAACAGCTTCAGAACCTATCTGCATATGTTCTGTCATCCAGACAAAAAATCCGAGACGCTTGGCTTAGCGTCCACGATTCGTCCTGGGCATAATAGGTAGGAAGAAGCATCCACCCTGAGTGATCTGACCTTCTCCTCTCCCCTCCCAAGGGATCAGTATCCCAGATCTTCCTCAACGGCACCTCGCATCCCATTCGTTCTTTTGTAGATTGGATTAGCGTCGTCATGGTAAATGATCTTAAACTGACAACTTCCCGTTGCCTTCTTTTCGAGATGGATTATTGATGTACCAGTCTGGGTGCGACCGTTTGACACTTTTCAGCGTGGATGGTTTTGTCTGGCAAGTGTAGCAAATTCTGTCATTCACCTCCCTGACCTGTCTACTGGGCAAATAGTCCAGGCTCTTTGGCGCACACTTGTTATGTGATCTTGGGGTCTCACCCCCTGACTATTCTCATCAAGGGTACTGTTTTTCCCCCTGAAATCTCGTGGCCGTCATCCCCCTCAACGCAGGCTTCCTGCCAGTCAAAATTTGCACACACATTTTCTGTGATGTTTGTTGTGCTCCACCAATCTGCCTCAGCAGGCCGTATGGCCTTATCCCCTGCTGGCCTACCCTTCCAGTAAAGAAAATGTTAAAGGCTGTGTTTGCCTCTTTCGAGTGTCTTTTGACATTTTTAGAACAGCCTGTCCTTCTCAATGCAGCCCTACTGGGAGTCAACATACCCGTGCGCACATTCTGGTTTGCTGTCAGTCTGTCTCGGCAGGAACAGAACTAACTCTTCCAGTCCTGATGGCTTTATACCCTCTTGGTCTCTCCCTTCACTGAAGTGGGTTTTGGAGGCTATATTTGCCTCACTTATATGTCTTTCGAAATTTTCGAACTTTGACTATCTACTTCCATCGCGTGAGGAATTTTCCGCTCATGTCTGCCCGTTAAGTGGCTTACCTATCCTCTTCATCACCATAAATCTTCTCATTTTTTCCCCTCAACAAAGCGGTTTGCTTTCTTCCGAATAGATTATACCAAAGATTCCTGTAGGCTGGCAAATGTTACACATCTCGTCATTTACCTTCCCGCCCCGTCTACCTGGCAAATAGTCCAGGCATCATCTTCCTTATCACTCTTCCCAATTTTCCTCCCTCAACGGGGCGGTTTGCCTTCTCCCGAATATAAAGCAAGCAAGGGCAGCAGAATTTAATGGTACTAGAAAATTTCGCGACGGCTTCTCAACTGCAGTCTGTCGTTGCATAACACAAATAACAAGTGAGAAAGGTACAGAGGTTTGAACTTCGACAGGGAAAATCAATATAAAATAGCAAGGTTATCGTATACTGCACGCAGACTAATCAATAAAATGATAACTTCAAAATGCAACATAGGAATGAAAATGGGGAAGTAAACATGCCGAGGGATTTCGAAAATCAAAAGGGCTCAGGTTTACCAGGGCAAGCTGAGGTTGACCACGTGGTCTAACTGTTTACATAGGTCGGGTTTCTCACGCCGTATATAGGCTACCTCCAGGTAACGCAATAACCGAGTAGTTCGTGCTCGAACTAATACTCGAAAAGACGTCTTAGGGTCAACCGAATGGCCACTATCAAGGAGATGTTTTGTAAGAGAAGACCGTGGAATCTTATTCTCCTGCTTTATAAGCCATTTAGGCAGGTGCTCAACTGCCCTGGCTGCCAGTTGCCTTTGCGTTCGCCCAATGTACTTGCATCCACAAGTGCATGTAAATTCGTAAACACAATTTGACGTGGCGTGCAATGGCAAGGCATCCTTCGCCCGTGGAACTTCGATAACCTTAGTAGGACTGCAGAAGATGAGTTCAGATGAGTTGTAAGTTCTCACAATAGCGCATCTCAATTGCCGCTTGATGGTATCAGAGATGTTCTCGCCCTTAAAGGGTAAGGATATTATAACGAACTTTTTCGGAACAGATTGCTCCGTCAATTTTGGCCGTAAAGTGTTGCTGTACTTTTCGATGAATCGCGTTGGATATCTCCGTTTAAGCAGGGCTGTTTTGAGGCACGGTCTTCTATTACAAAACATCTCCTTGATAGTGGCCATTCGGTTGACCCAAAACGTCTTTTCGAGTATTAGTTCGAGCACGAGCTACTCAGTTATTGCGCTACTTGGAGGCAGCCTACATACGGCGGGAGAAACCCGACCTATGTAAACAGTTAGACCACGTGGTCAACCTCAGTTTGCCCTGGTAAATCTGAGCCCTTTTGATTTTCGAAATCCCTCGCCATGTTTACTTCCCCATTTTCATTCCTATGTTGCATTTTGAAGTAATCATTTTATTGATTAGTCTACGCGCAGTATACGTTGACCTTGCTATTTTATATTGATTTTCCCTGTCGAAGTTCAAACCTCTGTACCTTTCTCACTTGTTATTTGTGTTATGCAACGACAGACTGCAGTTGAGAAGCCGTCGCCAAATTTTCTAGCACCATTAAATTCTGCTGTCCTTGCTTGCTTTAAATTCATTCCGGGGAAATATTGCTTCAAGTTTCTCCCGAATTGCTTACTCCAAAGGTTCCTTTAGACTGAATTCTCCTTGCACTTTCCTTTTAGGATTTTTTCATTGCTCATCGTTCACAGCATGCATTTACATATATTATATTGTTAATGAAATTCCCTAAACGTCTGCAGATGTTAATCACTAGTACCATTTTGGAACAATCGGTCGTCGGGAAATTTTGTATAACTGTCCACCTCAGGCAGTGGACTAGAATCCTCATTTTTTAATTGGTCCGGACATTCAAATTGGACCATTGTCCGCACAGGTAGTGCCCGAATGTAACTCAACGATAAGACTACTATTATAGCTGCTAGTAGTTGTCTGTTTTGACGAAAAGTTCATGCGGGCTCCTTGTACTGAATATTTAGACCTTAACTGTCAGGAAGGAATCCTAGTCGGCTTCTCAGAGCGCCGTTTTAAGTCCCTTTCTTCTCGTTTTGTGCATCGCCGATCTTGCATCATCAGTGAGATACGCCTAATTTTATACCCGTGTTGGTCATTTTATGTGCGTACACCAACTCTCTTCACAAAAATGCAGCTCTTCGGCACAGTGGTCAGATTAAATTTGACATTGATGCCTCTTTCCGCCTCCAAATATCGCTATACGCTTCTTTGCCCCCCGGAAACTACTCTTCCCATCTCCTTTAAAAGCACTCCTATGTTCGAATGTTTCGCCAAATCGAGGATCTTGGCTCAGTTCATGCGAAGCGTTTGCACTTCTCTGATCATGCCAATCAAATTACGGCTTGCGTTTCATTTTGCAAAGCAATTACCCCGTGAAATTAGATCAAGAGGTCGTCTTGCGCCTGTGCTTCTCAGTCTCTCTCTCTCTCCCTCCCTCTCTCTCTCTCTCTCTCTCTCTCTCTCTCTCTCTCTCTCAGGCATGACTCCTAGCAGTTAGCCGTGACGAGACACAGGGCCGCAGTCTACCTCACGGAGAGAGCGCAGCGCCGAAGACTTGTGCGCAAACTAGTTTATTACTGAAGCAGACTTGCGTAGCATCTACCACATTCCGTCCTCCCTCCCCATCTGGGCATGGGGACAGGACAGAGACAGGATAACAGGAGGTGGGCTGGGGCGCAGAAGTCAACAGAGGTGCAGCAGCCGCTCTACGCGGTCTAAACACGACCTGGTCGAGCGCCATGTTGAATCAAGAGGCATGCCTCCCACTGACGTGAGGGCTGCCTGCTCTGTCCGTGTGTCTGGTGTTGAGAGGCTGGTTCGTGTATGGTGCATAGGCTGGGTGGAGGGGGGGGGGAGCGTCGGATAAGGTCTGCGGTGTTTACCGCAGACTTTCATGGAAACGCTTATGACCGAGTAGACCCATGTGGTGACTTAATCTGCGCGGGCAGTTGAGGCGGATGTGGTGGGTGTATGTTGGTACTCCTGGCGTCGGTTTGCCAGCGCCAATGCAAAGTAACCGAGCGGGCCGATGTGTGAAGGAGGAGAGGCAAGACTGAGTAGCCGCCTGTTAAGACACAAGATTGATGAACCCCCACATACTCCTTCTTCAAGTTCCCTCTACAGTACTCTTACTTCTGTGGGCTCTGAGACACCCTTTCTTGTTTGAAATCCAGGTAGACGTGTGCTAGACCCGGGTCGCGAGTGGCACGCGTAGATGGGTCGCTAATCTGTGTCTGCCAATGTGTCCCATCCATAGAGGCTGTTCAGTTCTGTCAGGCAGTGCGCCTGAGTCCGCCTTCGGTCGTGCCGATTCTGTATTGCCACGGGGACCAAACGGTCGGGGTGCGACAGACGCTGCGAAAGTTTGTTTCCAATATACGGTGCGTACGTCGCCGTTCGGCACCCATAATATCGTAGGGCGCACGGGGGACATTGCCGCTCGCGACGGACTTCTACAACCTCAAGTTTGAGAATAGCAAACAGACGACTGAAATAGTCGAAAATATACCAAAAAGTTGTTTATTATTCGAACTACCTGTCCGTTTTCGATACCGAGAGTGGTCCTAAGTGATCTTTTTGTTATTTTCTGCCAGCATTACTCTCCAGTCCTCTCTCCT
>CACRXP010000101.1:1208153-1243190 GCA_902702965.1 Spirometra erinaceieuropaei
GTTCTCACCTTCACCCTTCTTCTTCTTCTTCTTCTTCTTCTTCTTCTTCTTCTTCTTCTTCTTCTTCTTCTTCTTCTTCTTCTTCTTCTTCATCATCTTCTTCTTCTCCTTCATTACTTCTGATATGTCTAACCTCGTTTGGCGGAAGTTGTTTAGGTAGATTTTCTTGTTTTGTAGATATTCTTGGGTATTTCAACTGTCCCTTCGCGTCTACAACTTTTTAAAGGAGACCTAGACACACCACACAGGTTTAGCTCACATCCCCACCATCATCAAGATATCAGAGCGACCTTCCATCATTATTCTAAGACCAGCTCAGTCCAGAGTCTAAGTCCAGATCAATTCAAGTTGATATCCACATCTCCCTTCAAAGATGCACTCATAGCGGTCATCCTCCAAATGTCTTTCTGCCAAATTAATGACATGACACATGACACGACAGTTCGACGGTCGTTTCTGACGATGTCCATGGCAGAATGAGAGCAGGGACGGTCACGTGCAAGTGAACTAGCTTGTGATGAATGTAGACTTTCGAAGCATCTACCGCACTATCTCCACCCCCCCCCCCAATCTGAACCCGCTATCAGGACGTAGTCAATAAGACCAGAGGCGGGAGAGGACGCATGAGGCTGGCATGATGTAAACGCGCGCCTAAGCGTACCACCACACCCCCTGGTTCACAAAGTACAGTGACTAGTATTGTATAGAACAAGAAAGAGAGTGGGGCGTCTCGGATCCCAACTGGCTCTGCGTAGACCTCCAACATTGCGTGCCGCCGCGCGCTCAATGTTGTCCTTTATTATGGGCGCGCATTTTCAAAAACGCCTGCTGGATCCCGATCTAGCCCCCGAGTTGATCCAACGCATCTACCGCGCGGCCCGTTTTAAGGACAGGACATGTAATACACTATCTCAAGTGAAACCTCTCTAAATTCAAATTAATTTCGTAAGTCTTCAATAACTTGCCTTTGCTGACTTTAGAATACGGGGTTTCTTCACCCCCAACAATGTGGCATTATGCGCAATCTCTGCGCTCATAAGCCTGACATTCAGTAAATGTATGGCATAGCTGAAGTCAATGAGCGAATTTTAGGTTATTTCTGAGTTTGAAGCAAAGCGGTAGAGACTACCCACTTATGAAAAACGCGGCAATCTCGGATGAAATACAAAACGCGAGTAAAAGTTCAGGGCGCTATACCAACTGAGCTACGACGTCACGACCGGGAGTTTTGGGCTCTTTCCACAGTAGGCAAAAATGTTCACCCGAGGCACGGAACCCACTAAAGCAGGTTTTCCCAAACAATCAATCCAAAATCCCCAAGAGAACTAATAGGCTCACCCTTTGAAAGGTGTTTTGGTAGCTTTGGGTGAGCTACCTTGAATTCTGACTGTCGGTTGAACCAAAGCCGTGACCTTGCCGTCGCGGATTCGATACCCGCCGGGGTCGTCGAGTTTTCTTCCGGCTGGGTCAATTACTTTATCCAAATCAGTCGAAAGCGCCTACTCTATTCTGTCCCTTAAGGCTTGTCAGCCGTCTAAATTTTGGCGGGGAGTTTGGTTCCTTGAGTCCTCTTGCCTTGCATCCACTATGAGTCATTTTTCTTAATCAGGTTAGGAAAAGTTGGCTTTTACGAGGGGGCAGAAGATAAACTATATAGAACCGCCTACTATATTTAAAGAAGTAGGCATTGTTTCAGCGCAGTTTTCATCGGAGACCAGTCACACTGGTTGGTTCCGTGAAACCTGGGTAAATAATGCATTTGACGACTGAGGTAACCTAGTAAATCCCATTGGCAAGAGTCCTGAGTTGGGAAATCAGATAACTTAGCTAGCATCTCCCTGTCAAACATTTAGGCACACCGGTTTCAACAGCAGGCTGTGGCCTCGGAAATACATAGATGCTCTTGAGGTGAACAGCGAGATGCTACAAAGCTTGCTACTGGACTCAAGAATTTGATGCATGAACAGAGCCTGACCGCTCTAAGCCTCTACCTCCTAAACTATTGACAAGACAGTGATGATCTTGTACCAAGGTTTAAGTTGCTAGGGTGACTTGATTTTGATGTGGACTGGGGACTGTTCTCGAAATAGCACCGAAGACGAATCTTCAACGTAATGATTGCCAACTTAAAAAGGGACCGTGCCGCACTAATTAATGCTCCTTCGTTTGACAGTGGAATTCTTTACTGACGTATGTCATGCATTCTACCAACCTGAGTGTGTTTAAGAGACGTCTGGGTCAGTTAGAACTCCAGGAACTAAGAAGATGCTACTATCTTGATTTCAATACGCCGTTCTGTTTACAGGAACTTTAACACCGTCAGACTTATTGCGTGTAAAAGCAGTCCCTATGCTGTTCACTGTTATCTAGCAAATTCCCCAATTTTTTGATACTCCTGTTTTACTGTCAGTTTAATGCTTTTAGTATGCTGAAGTCACATCTGTTTTTTTAGATGGAGTTTTCAAGGACTTTCGTCATTTACACCAAATAAACTGATTTGATTAGGCTTGGCTCGGACCAAAACACATGCGTTGAAATCGCATACGCACTTATTTCAGGGCTAACAGGACATAAGGTCGGCAAGAGCTTCAAGTGAAAAGGGGTTCTATGTCGTCTAGTTGACACAAGGTTCACCGCATAGGAAAACATAAGAAACCCGTAGGACTTAAGGTCCACCGACCGCCGTTTGTTGAACTTAGCAACAAATTTTACGTCATAAAGGTACTCAGCCTAGCAGCCGGCGTCCAGAAACATCGGCATACCCTACAAATTCTCAGTGACCAGCTGAAAAATGGCTGTTTCTTGCCAAGTGAGTTTCCCGAAAATGTTAAATGCCTCCTTGGGGGCTGGTCAAGTTCGACCCATTTCCGGAAGAGAAACTGTTCATTCGAGTTCGATGTCAGTAAATCATCATTCAGAACGGGCTAAGAACACTTTCTTCGCCTGCATAATAGTGCATGCAACCTCGGTAATAAACTTACAGAACTTAAGCAAATTCTAATTCATTAAAATCGACGAATTATTTAGGCCATCGCGACCGACGACGTCCACTGCTGTTCCGCGAGATAAGTACAGCAGCCATGACTTGCGCGTCAATTTGTTTTTTTTTAGCGGAGCGACCTTGCGCAGCGTCTATCGCACTCACTCCATCCTCGTCCGTCTGATTCCAACTGCAGGGTCGAGTCAAGACGAGGGGAGGAGGACATGGGCGCAGTGACTGCAAAAACTAGGCGGCTCGACTACGCGTACCACACACGACCTGGCCCCCCCCTACGGAAGCACCGGGCCACATGTAGGGGAGGGAGGGTCTCGGTAACCAGGCCAAACGGCGAAGGCCTCATCGCAGCTTGAAGGACCAAGTTACTGCGATAGCCGGTAGCCTTCCGAACCAAAACTTTTAGCACATTGGAACAGTGTGTTCGATTTATAACATTGCGGACTAAGCTGATTTGATTTTCTGGACGGATTTAAACTGCTGTATTCTTCCCACTCGTTATTTATGTTATGAAGCGACAGGACGCAGCTGACGAGTCGTCACGGAATTTGTTGATACCGATAAATCCTGATTTGAACACTTGCCTCAGCTATGTACAGTTATTTCACTGGTACGTGTGCTGTTAATGTGGTATCTTCTAACTCTAAACTATTCCGGTGTAATAAAAAACGATAAAGACATTTCAAGTGGCGATTGTGGCATCTAAGTAACTGACCCCGTAACCCCAACCTGTTTGTTATCTCTGAATGCGTGTTTATGGTTGGTTTCAAGAATTTCACAGCCAAGGGTTTGTCTTTTCTGTAAGATATGGTTATGCAGCCGCACCTGATGGACACAATACTGTTGGGGCTAGGGTTAGGGATTGTCGTTAGGGGTTATGGTTAGGAGTTAGGGTTAGGGCTTAGGGCAACTATTCATTAACCACTCCAAGTACAACCGCGCATTTCCAAATAACTTTTCTTCTGCCTAAAATTACTTGACCTCATCGCCTGTGCCTTCCTCGACCCCACCTGTAAAAACCCCTATTACCACCGGTCCCGTATTACAGGTGGCTGGGGTTTGTTTACCTCAGGTGCGGCTACACGACCATATCTGACCGTCTTTTCTACAGTAGTTAGGACGTACAACTCGCTGACGCATTGTCGCTGAGCAACCGGGAAGTCAAACTTACTATGGACTGAAATGTTCTGTGGGTTACTTGTACAGCTTCGCCCTGACTCCAGACTGGAAGCATTTTCTCCAGAAAACTACTTGTATCACTTACTTTGTCAGGCCAACTGACAATTCAACTGGCAGATGTGGAAGGGCATATACTGCGTATAAACGAAAGCATATGCTGAGACCGAACTCTTCACATATAAGTCTTCCGAAACGTCTTACTCCAGTATTAGTTGTGCTCTCAAGTAATACGCTGAATGACGGTATTAGAATAGTCTTCATACGAGACGTTTGGATACTAACCCTACTAACCCAATTACCCAAGAGCGTATCTCGCTAGCTGACCGCAAAATACCTCGCAGTCATCTTCAGTAGTATGTGTGCTGGGCAAAATCATGGGCAGAGTCATCGGGAACTCCAGTTCTTATGCGCCTCCCTCAGTAAGATCTGATCTTGCAGCTGCACCTGATGAAGATTATGCTTCTGAGCCACTGAACTGTTTTGAGTAGGCGAAATTACGCTGAAATGGCACACCTGCGCCTAGCTGGAACGGAAAATGGTAACCTTGTGTTCGAGTTTAGAGGTAGGGTTAGTCTTAGGGTTTGGGTTAACGTGAAACTGAGAACTGAGTTTACGGCTAGGATTTTCGTTAAGTTTAGTGGTTCCGGTTACAGTTAGGGTTTAGATTGAGGTTAAGGTTTAGTGTTGGGATAGGGGTTATGATTAGGGTTAGGGCTACGGTTACGATCTGGGTTAGAGTGAGGGCAACTGCTGGGGGCAGGGTTAAGATTGGGGCTTGGGGTTGTGGGTTAGGGTTGGTGTCAGGGTTAGGTTTAGGGTTGACCTAACCTTTATCATAACCCCAACCCCTGCACTTAACCTAAACCGTACTCCAAAGTCTACCTTTTACCGGAACAGTTGAACGTAACGCAAGCCCTCAATTCAGTGTCATTGCCTTCCTACCTCGACATATTATACGCGAGGGTAGCAGCCGTTTATCTTGCGGTTACTTCACCAGAAACGACGAATTCATTGCTTTCTGCATCCCCGTGAATTTGGTTGGTTTAGTAATTTGCGGTCCGATTCTTCGACGTGCTCTGTTGGGTTTGGGTCTAAAGGATGGCACACTCAATTAATTAATTAATTAATTGGGGTATTGGGAAACGATTCACACTGTCACAGCGCCCCTTCCTGACGGCTGGTTGGACCCCTACCGTATTTTCACCATTCGCGTTTTAGTTTCACCTCGTTCAAACTTTTATTGCATACTTAATTAGCTCACTTTCTTCAAAGCAATTTCACAGGTATCTATCTGAAGTGTCTGACTGCCCCACCCGTAAACCCCTTTTATCACCACTCCTGTACTACGGGCAGTCGAATTTTAGCTATTCCGGGTACGGCTGCAAGACAGCATCTAACCACCATCTGTCCCACACTGTTCTCTTAAAGGACGAACGTGCCTCACAAACTTTTCCACTACAGTACAGTTCCAGAATTCGGGGAAGGAGTGTAGGCTCGCGTTGTGTGAGCCCAACTGAGCACGACGGAATTATTCTGCGCTCCAACTGGGACAATTTCGACTTGGTTACCATTCCACAGTTACAGTCTCTGACATAGATACTGGAACCGTACGTACAGAATTACTTTGTGCATTTTTGGAATATTTTTCACGCATCGAAATTAGCCAGGAACCTGGATTAAGTGCAATTTGTTTATCAGCACGGTCCAGCTGACAACGCAACTGGCTACGCAACCGATTCGCGGTTATACAGCCTAGAAAACCAATCGCTCAAAATCCTTCAAGGTCTGCAGTTATTCAAGTCCCACGAGATCTGGAAAGGGCTAAGTCGCTTCTGATTAAATTCAACAAAATTTATCGAATTTTAAATATTTTTTCGCTTATTGAGTTTTGAATACTCACTTTAATTCATCATATATAAGCCGACGTATTCGTTATATCATCGAAAGCGAAATTATACCTATTATATCACGTCGAAGTTTATGGATTCTCAGCAAGCTAACTGTAGTAGTACGGTCAACGACGGCACCTCTTTGGAAGATAAGTCCGGTGAGTTGTCCTTCGCATCCAGAACCTGTGCTCGCTCTACCTTCGCCTCCAGCCAACGACCAGCAAAACGTGCAGAAAGCGTAAATGCCGCAAAGTGTGAGGTACGAAGATGAGCCTTGTGGTGGGTGCGCTCTTTTGGCTAGCCAGACACCCGAAACAAATGAAGTCAAAGCGCAGTTGAAATTGACGAGTTTGTTTTAAGTTTTTTTCCTGAGTTCAAAGGGGACTGACAGTGCCCAAGGGGCGCTACAATAAACCTATTCTATTCTATTCTAACGACTGGAAAAGGAGCTTGCTGAGTTAAGGGCGCTCGTGAAACAGACCGTAGTCGGCCAGAACGTGTTCAGTGTTAGAATCCCAAAAACGAAGAGCAAAACGCAAAAAACGCGAAAAAATATCTCCTTGGGGAATCTTCAAACACGAGTTGCAACGCAACAGCCAAAACCGCAGACGCCGGTTACAGCAGGACAATGAAAACGAAGCCGCCGATAAAGGGAGACTCGATTCCCACGCACGATGTCTTAAGCGATGTCGCAAAGAAATTACCTGTCGCGGAAGCCATCTCACGTAAGCCTCTTGCTGTAAGTGATGGGATTTCTGTTCTGCCTGGAGACGATATACCTGAGTCATTCAGTCTACTGTTGCCCTCTTGTTCTGGCAACCACCCCGAGCGCACTACAGAGCACGTATCTGAATGCGAAGACATAAACCCATGGGTAGAGGGGAGAGCGAAACGCCATGAGAAAATTCTGAAGTCACAGCCAGCCCTGATGGGTTGCTCGGGACAGTCGGTAGACAGTAAAAGTGTGCGTCCAAGCGATGACTCCGTTAATCGTCCTCGCCCACATGCAGCGCATTCACCGGAAAGACAGAGTACGGAGGACCATGCTCGCCAGCAGTGTCTGGTTATTCAGGGTTTGTCAGAATCGAACGCAGTCAGACCTGAAGACCGTGTCTCAGAGGACCTTGCTTCTTTTCATGGTCTGCTAAATCATTTACTGCCGGCAGACATGGAAATAAAGGTTCTGAAAGCATTGCGGATAGGAAAAATGAGTGAAGACAGGACAGTAGTACAACCACCTCGCCCTCTCAAAATTATGCTGGAGAACAAAGTGCAAATCAGGTTTATCCTCTCTAAAAAAACCGATCTCAGAAACACACAAACAGGTTTTTTTCCACCGGACTATTCACCAGCGGAACGGTTGAAACGCCGGGAACTTGTCTTGGAGTTAAAATCAAGACTGAAGGATGGCGAACACAATCTGGCTATCTTCAAGGGGAAGGTAGTTCGGAAATATATGCCGTTTCAGTGGAACCAGCCTGTAATACTACGAACGGCGACAGCTACTCAGCTAAAACAGACACCTTCGTTGAACCACCTGATCAAGGCGCCACAAAAGTGAGCCCGTAGCGTCCAGTGATCTGACTGAAACAAGGCATATAAATGGAACCAATCAGGCAACAGGAGAGCCTGGAGAACACGACGTCCGCGATAACGGAGTAATGCTCACAGCAGTAACAAATGCAACGGGAAACTCGACTGGTGCAAAACTGAGGTGCTTGTACACGAATGCCCAAAGCCTCACATCGAAACTAGACGAACTAAAACTTTGCCTTGTTGAGCTGTCGCCAGATGTTTTAGCAGTAACTGAGACCTGGCTGTCCGGGAATATTAGCGATAACGAAGTAGCCTTGCCTGGATACCAAATTTATCGGAGGGACAGAGAACATCGTCAGGTTGGTGGTATCGTTGTGTATGTGAATGACGGTCTGGCAGTGTCGGATAACACTACCAAGTTTGCGTGCAGTACGGAAGCTATCTGGTTGACCATCAAGGCTACCGGTTCCCCGTGTCTCGATGTCCTCACTGTCTACCGACCACCTAGGACACACCGAATCGCCGACACTCAACTATTGGAGCAGTTGGAGAAATTTTCCAGTCCACCTAACATCATGATCATGGGCGACTTCAACGCACCAGGAACAAACTGGAATACCCTCCAAGCGTCAGGTCCAAAATCGGCATTCGGTTACCGCCTGTTGAGCAAAACATTAAATGCGTGCCTCACACAACATGTAATGTTCCCAACGAGAACACGGGAAGGACAAAGGACAAACTGCCTGGATCTGGTCTTTACGAAAACACCAGAAAGCATAGACGAGATCGCCTCCATGCCGCCCCTTGGCCGAAGTGACCACGTAGTGCTTATGTGGGATTATTCGTTATTCTCCATTTCACATACTCCAGGCCACAAAAGGCGTAATGTTTGGCGGGGCGACTTCAACTAGATGAGGGCAGACTTATCCGGTCTTGACTGGGGCTCATTGTTTACGGTAAGTGCCAACGATGACTGGGAGCTGTTCAAGAATGTCCTTCTGCAGCTCATCAACAACCACTGCCCACTGACTAATGTAAGACTGAACAAACGCCCTGGGTGGCTAAATAGCATTCTCAAGAAAGAAATCAACAGGAAGCACAACTTGTGGAGAAAATACTGCGTAACTAGACAAGCTGAATGCTTCAACACCTACAAGACACAGAGGAACAAACTGAGGAAGCTAATAATGCAGACGCGGCGGGGATTCGAGAAGAACTTGCTACAAAAAGCAACGCAGAACCCAAAATTGCTCTACAGCTACCTCCGACGAAGTACAAGGAACAGGCATCAAATCCCCTTGATAAAGACTACTGATGGCGTTGAGATCGTTGATAGTAGGGATAAAGCTGCGTATTTTTCACGGTTTTTCCAATCAGTCTACACAAACGAGGCAAGGTTCCTTCCTCCCTCCACAGAAGAACTGCCGACTCCAAGCGTCAGTGATATACTCTTATCAGAAGGCATTGTCCGAAGAGAATTAGAGGCATTGAACGAATCGAAGTCGCCAGGACCAGACGAGATTCCACCCAAACTTCTGAAGGAACTTGCCAGTGAGCTCTCTGTGCCTTTGTCGATACCTCTTTCAAACGTCATTTGACACTGGAACACTTCCTGTTGATTGGAAGCTGGCGCACATTACTCCGCTACACAAAGGAGGTAACAAGGCAGCGACGACAAATTACCGGCCCATAAGCTTGACATGCATCCTCTGCAAAGTTATGGAAAGGATCATAAAGACTGAACTGATGCAATTCCTGGAAGTTCACGGCCTGCTATCGAAATGCCAACATGGGTTCCGAAAAGGAAGATCCTGCACAACAAACCTGCTGCAATCTCTCCAGAGCTGGACCCGAGCTCTCGACGACAGGCACGCGGTCCACATAGCCTTCATCGACTTCCAGAAGGCTTTCGACACTGTGCCACACCAAAGGCTCTTACATAAACTGAAAAAATAGGGATCGATGGCAACTTCCTTAAATGGATCGAAAACTTCCTTGTGGGTCGACAGCAGGTTGTGTGCTTCGGTCGGGGAAAATCAGATCCGGCTATGGTCGATAGTGGTGTCCCCCAGGGTTCAGTACTGGGACCCATTTTGTTCCTTATCTACGTGGACGATGCCGCAAGAGATTTGGACTGTGAAGTAGCAATGTTTGCGGATGACATGAAGACATGGAGTGTAATTCGGGGTCCTGCCGATGAAGACAGACTGCAGATGAACCTGAATCGGTTGGAGGAGTGGTCAAACCGTTGGCTCCTGCGGTTCAACGTTGCCAAATGTAGCATACTTCGCCTAGGCAACACAGCCAGATCCGCCAGCACAAGAGTCTACGTTCTGGGCGGTGTAGCCCTACAAGAGGTCGAAGCCCAAAAGGACCTCGGTGTGCTTACTACGAGTTCCCTAAAACCATCCGCCCACTGTTCGAGGGTGGCAAAAAGCGCAATGTCCGTACTGTACGCCATCAAGCGTGCGTTTATGGACTTTGACGAAGAAGCTTTCTCTAAGACATTCGGAACATTCGTTCGGCCGCATTTAGAGTACGGAATACAAGCTTGGAGGCCGTGGGCTGTTGTGGATCAAAACTGCCTCGAAAGAGTCCGGAGGAGAGCCATGAAGATGGTTAGGGGTCAAAACTCCTTTCCTTATGCGACCCGCCTAGTAAATCTGAACCTCTTTCCTTTGAGTTACAGGCAACTTCGCGGAGATCTCTTGCAAGCCTTCCGCATTGTAAAGGGGTTGGATTGCAGTCTGTCCTTCAAGGACTTTTTTGAATTTGCTACCACGACCAACCTCCGTGGTCACCCGTTAAAACTGCGCACTCAGCAGGCACGGCTGGATGTGCGGAAGTTCTCCTTCTCGGTTCGGGTGGTCAAACCATGGAATGAGCTTCCCGCAGATGTTGTGATGTCACCATCTATACAAAGTTTTAAGAAGAATCTGGATATATTTATGTTCCGAAATGACCAAGAGCGATGAGAAGTCGAGCTCACCCCCTATAACTCCTTCTCATTTTGTCCCACCATTATGGGCGTGTTCGAACTATTTCAGCCCAGAACATCTATCTGTACACCACACATTTTCTACGTTGCAAATAGGGTACTCAAAGGCTTGTGCCTATTTCGCTCAATAAACTGAACTGAACTGAACTGAATTTCCATACCTCAACGAGACCTTCAGCACGGTTAACCGCCACTTACTTGTTGAAGGATTTTACAGATAGGGCTTAGCTGGAAATCCACTTAACTGGATTAAAAAAGTTTTAAATCGCAGGGCCGGCTGCATACGCATTCGTGGAGCTACGTCTTCTGAGGTGCCGGTGAGCAGTGATGCTTCGATTTGGAAGTTTGTTGTAATGGATATTAAAATTCAAGAGGAAGCAGCTTCGATTTAAAAAATCGTTAAAAGTAACCATTAAAATCTAGCTCCACTGGGGTGATAATGATTGGTCACCAAGGTCATCGGAACCGAACTGCCCGCGGAGGCGACCAAACGTAGATGGAAGTTGTGCAAGAAGGGTGCAAAATGACCGTCGTTAATGGCCAACCAATTAAAGTTGCGCAAAGTGACTTTGAGAAAGGAAGGATGTGGCTGCTGTAGCAGAAAGGACAGAAGTGTAACAGAATGTAGTCTGCTCTGTTGTAGCATGTGTGTGTAACGCGAAGACATCTAGCGTGGTTATGGTCTCAGACCTGAATGTGAGCCCAACACCGACCCAAAAACCGTAACCCTAACTCTAACCTTAGGTATAACGCCTAAACATAACACCTGAACCCTAACCCTAAACCTGACCACAATCCTAACCCGAACACCTAGACTGTGCTCCTAACCCTTACCCGAATTCTATCCCGAAACCCTATCCCTAACCGTAACTCTACACACAACCCTAACCTCTAATCTAAAGTCTGGAAAAGGGAGATTGGAAGCGTAATCTGAAACCATAATCCTGAATCATAAATGCAGCCGCCCTAAACCCCTAAGTCTTCACCTTACCCTAAAGTAAGGAGAAAGCCCCAAGCACGATTATCAGTCATAACCGTGGCCGGCCATCCTTGAGACACCGCAAATCGAAAATGTGTGCTAATAATAGCACGTCTATTGAAATAAGAACTAGCAGGAAAGTAACAAATTTTCGACTACAGGAGGCCGCGTTTCAAGCCCCACCAAAACAAAAGTTTGAATAGTCAAGTTGCCAAACACGTGTTTTCAGTAATTCATCATCAGGCCAACACAAGTACATAAAAATTGAAAATATGAGACGTTCACAAGTTTTGCAAATGCCCCAAGGGGTTGATACCACCCATCGTTCCCTCCACCGCCATAACCAGGTCGGCCTGTTTATGGTCATTGGGGTAAGGGGGGAGAAGGAATGACATAGGCTGTGAAGGATGTTTTCAAGTCGAGTACGCGAAGTACATATTACTGTCACCAGACAGCATGGGCGGCGGGCGATGACCATCTTGGGTCGGCGTTCGCTACGGAAGACTGGGCACCTGGTTCTAAATTTTAAGATAAGTGAAAGATATTTTCTTAAATGGTTTTTCTAAGAGACTTCAAGATTTTAGTCCCTGTTGTTGACTAAACATCCTTGAATACAAACCTATTATCTCAGAATTGTCGGTTACCATTTCCTTTTTGAGTTCTGCTAGTTTTTGCCTGCTGATCACCAGTCGCACCCTGCAATTCGCATTTTGTGCATTCGATCTCTCTCTAACTGTGTACATTTTTTACACCGTGAGCCTCTCGCTGAAATCTAATCCCTCGGTCTGTCAGAAGTTTACTTACTTGCTGCATGCCTCGAGACAAGATGGGGACAAAAGTCACAGGTCAGCGAAAGCTCTCGGCCTCTTTATCTAAGCATGGATAATTAAATCTAAGTCAGAAGGTATTACTAGTCAGTCGTCACCTCCCTAATAGCAAAATGTGCTCTGAACAAGCTCGCAGGGAGCTCGTTTTGCGAGGTTCGCGAGCTCTGCTGTAGCTCGGAAATGGTCGTCGATCGGAGCTCGTACGGAGCTCTCGAAAACGAGCCCAAAATGAGCTCCGGAAAACGGGCCAGCGAGCTCGTTGCGAGCTGTGTCCGAGCTCCAAAAAACGAGCTCCAGCGCTTACCCAACCAGGGGTTCCCCTCATTAGTACTGCCCAAATCCCATTAATTACCCCTTTTTCTCCCCGTGAGGTATATATAGGAAGACATGCATGTTTGGATTTTCAGAAGTATATTGTAAAAAAATAGTTTCATAAAATCTGTGTTTTAATTCAATAAAGGATTAAGCCTGTCCCTCCCCGTTGTAATTGGCGGGATCTTCGATAATTGTCGACGGCTCTACTTCTGCCGTTGAACCAACTTCTTCGTCCGAAGACACACTGCTATAGCAGGAGGGTATACCCTCCGAGGAAGAAGAGTGTTCGTTCGCCAGCGAAGTTGAAGACAAAGACTCGTCCGTGTCGCTATCAGACCAATTATCGGATGATGTGTCCGACGACGGCATTCCCCCCACCTCTTCGCTGATTCTTCTTATTATTTCTTCAGTTTCTCGGCGGGCTTGACGCCGTATTTTACGCCTAGTAACAGGAGTAAACATAACTGAGAGTAAAAGGAAACACAAGGGAACACAAAGTCAAAGACAGTTAGGGTAGGCAATGTCAGCGTAGAGCGAGACACGGCGTGCGCAGTGCAGCGTGAGAGAGCAAAAAGTGGCACCGGCGAGAGCCGGAGGACTATCGGGCACCGAAGCTAATCGATAATCAAGTGCAAGTATGCGCGGCCGCTTGCGCCCTTCGCGACGCCGGCGCAGCCGACCCGGGAACCAATCAAATCGCGAGCAGGCTAAAGACCCACTACCCCCCCAGAGTACGCTAGCTCGCGGCGAGCTCGCTTGCTATTAGGGCTGTTGCAACTGACAGGCAGCTTAATCCGCCGGCACTTTATAGCTGTAATGATTTTATACTAAAGTTTGGCACTCTGTTATCAATTCTTGGAAAGTTGTTCGCCGGAAACATCTCCGACATTCCCTCTCAAGAATGTAAGCGTCTGGAATCACTTTTTCAACTGATCGCAGTGAATCTAGTGATAGACAAAAGCGTGCTTATAACCTTTTGTTGAAAAATGTTATTCGATCCGCACGTCCGGCTGATGTTGCGACTAATTTCCTATATTCGTGTGGTTTCAACTACAAAATAGTCGATGCTAAACGCTTGTCCTCCAGTTGCAAAAATCCACCCGTCTTAGTCAAATTATTTTCATCAATTGAGGTTGACACTACCTTTGCCCATCGAGATCGTGTCACTACGTACCTGGAAAATGCGAAATTTTTCCTTTGTCCTGAATTTACTCCTATGGAGCGTAGAATCGGGTCCATCTTCTCACGTAAAACCACTGCTTCTCAGTTTTATGCTCACCAACTCGGTCAAAATACTAGTTGCCGTGAGGATTCAGCTGGTCCTACTCCTGCGACATCTGACTCCCTCCTCCTACATCTCCCTCTCACTCAGGCCATTTGACGCAGTTGCCTGCAGCAGCAGCAGCAGCAGCAGTAGCAGCAGCAGCCCCATTTGTCACTTCTTATCCTCCAGATAGCCCCCTGGGACGCATGAAAATCCGTTTACATCAGCTGGACCGGCAACTTCCCCAGTTCAACAGGGTGCTATAAGCCCTACAGTTAAGTCACCTGTGGCTTGGCGTCAGAACGGTGAGACTCGAAAACTGAATCAGACTCCGACCCAAAAGAAAGTTCCAGTTAGGGGTACGCCGCCTTCTCTTAGATCGGCCAAGCCTTTACAACCCAGCTAGTCTACCGACTTCTCAGTTCCAATTATATCCATAAATAGTATCTCAAATAGACTGTGATGTTCTCTTCTCCGGGAAAGTTGGAAAGGTTTGAGATGTATCCAAGGATCGGTTGCTGCAGCTAATGAAGAGCCACTATCCCTTATCAAAGCGTCGAACATCCGACCGACCTCAGCGGATAATGCGAGATCTCAAAAGCCGATCAACGAGAAATAAAGGCCGTGGAAGAAGTTTTGCGCAAACAACAACAATGCGGCGTTTACAGAGTATAAAGTTCAAAGGTATTCTAGGCGCGATTAGAAGATCCTTCGTCAATTTTGATGAAGAACTTTTCGGCCGAGTATTTGGCGCATACATTCGACCAATGTTGGAATATTGTGTCCAGGCATGGTGTCCCTGGACGAAAAAAGATTACACCCTACTGGAGAACGTACAACGTAGAGCGACCAGGCTAGTCGGCGGATTGTGTGGCTTACCTTATGAGAGACGGCTGGAGAAGCTAAAAATATTACCTCTCTCTTACAGACAGTACAGAGGGGACATGATCATGGCCTTCAGGATCGTCCGAGGGCTAGACTGTGCTCTTCAGTTTGACGACTTCTTCGAACTGGCGCGGACGACAAATCTCCGAGGGCACGCATACAAATTGAAGACGAAACATGCCAGACTCGATTTGCGGGCCAAATTCTTCTCTCACCGGCTGGTTGAGGGATGGAACAACTTGCCGAACTCCGTTGTCTTAGCGGAAAACGTCGAGACTTTCAAAAGAAGACTAGATAAACTTATGCTTGATGGTCAAACATGTACATAATAACAATGACTGGCATAACTGCTATGTTAATATCTGCATGTTTTTTTTCATACGTCTATCTGCCAATAGGGTTTTCCAAGGCGCTGCCTATATCCCTCACATATACTGAATTATACTGAATAAACAAGGTGAAAAGCCTGATTTCCAAGGAGCGAAGGGCGTTCAGGAGTAATTTGCTCCCCTGAACCTTTACAAATCCACAATTGCTATACGGCTATTTTCGAAAGAGCATCTGTAACAGGAAACTGATTCCTGTCATGAGGAATGATGACGGTTTGAAGATATCGGATAATACAAATAAAGCTGAGCACTTTTCTCAATTTTTCAAATCTGTTTTCATCCAGTTCCGAGTACATGGGAGATCTCACTATTGAAAATAGTGTCACTAAAAGAAGCGATTTTGGGAGACTTAAAAAGCTTGAAAGATTATAAATCTCCCGGTCCGGGTGAGATCCCAGCCAAGCTGCTCTTTGATTTTGACCGGCAGCTGGCCAAACCACTATCTTTTCTGTGCCAGAAATCATATGATACTGGAATCCTTCCCACATACTGAAAACGACCCACATTAACCTCTTTACGAAAGCGGTATTCGTGCTCTTGCGGCGAACTATAGACCCGTCAGTCTGGCATCAATCTGCTGCTAAATGATCGAGAAAACCCTTAAAAAGGAGTTTCTGACTTATTTGGAAACTAACAACTCTTGTCAAATGCTCAATACGGTTGTCTACGGGGAAGAGCATGTATACCGAACTTGCTATATACAGTGCAAAGTTGGACAAGAGTACTGGACGCGAAACACACTGTGCATGTAACCTATATTGATTTCCGGAAGGCGCTCGACAGTGTTCCGCGCCAGCGTCTCCTGCACAAGTTGAGAATCATGGACGTCGACGACAAACTTCTCAAATGGGTCGAGAATTTCCTCGTCGGCCGTTCCCAAATTGTCTGCGTAGAACAACAGCAATCAGGGCGCACATTCATAGAGAGTGGAGTCCCACAAGGCTCGGTGCTCGGACCAACCCTCTTTCTCTTGTTTATCAATGATTTTGTGGATGGGTTGGACTGCGATAGTGCACAGTTTGCAAATGAAATAAAAATCTGGAAAGTCGTCTAGAATGCTGCCGACGAGGCCAACTTCCAAGAAAATCTTTGTCGATTGGACGAGTGGTCCCGCAACTGGCTCTTGTCCTTCAATTTGGACAAATGCATCATACCGCGCCTCGGAAATCTGAAGGGAATGTCAATCCGAGAAGAAAAAACGCAGAATGATCTTGGAGTCTTGGTTGCAGACGGCTTAAGACCTTCTACACAATGCTATAAGGCGGCGAAGGCAGCAACTTCAATGGCGTCAGAACGGTGAGACTCGAAAATCGAATCAGACTCCGACCCAAAAGATAGGTAGTACAGTTCCGTTTAGGGGTACGACGCCTTCTCTTAGATCTAACAAGTCTGTTCAACCCAGCACGTCTACGAACCCCGCAGCTCCAATTATATCCCCGAATAATTCTCTGTCCTGCGTACCGGTTACCTATCAAAGCCCTACTATTTATCCAGCAAATAATTCATACATGAATTGCCCTAAATCATTTATGCCCCAACCTACTTCAGGCTTCCCACCACTTAAGGCCAATTGCTCTCAGGTACGTCAACCTATCTCCTTTGACTTCCAATCTAGACCTGGTTTCCCACCATTTCATTCTTTTAGTGGCCTACCCTCACCCATTAGCCCCTACTTTCCTTCTAGCCTCCCTCCTCCTCCCCTTCCTCCATTATTTAACTACCAACAAGTCTATCCATGTTCTAACTCCCCTAGCATTCCAATGTTTGAAAACTATATCCCCACCTCCTTTAGGTCTCATACTCAGCCTTCTCTTGCTGACTCCCCATACGTCAATAACTCTAAATTAACTGGTACTTATTCTCCAAGTGTCATTAATTCGCAGCTTACATATCCGCCTCCAAATTTTTTTTAAATACTGTCGAAAATATAATTGCCGTTCGAAACACATTAGATATTATATTATTGAATGCCAGGTCAGTTATAAACAAGATGGCCCAAATCAGAGCCATTGCTCTGGAAATGACGCCTGATATTATATGTGTAACAAAATCTTGGACACATTCTCTAATTCCTGACTCTGCCCTTCTCATAGATGACTTCGATTTTTACCGCCAAGACCGCACGACAAGGCGTGGGGGTGGTTGTCTTCTTTATCTTAAATCCTACCTTAAGCACTCTCCCTATTACTTGGATGTTTCCTCATTCACGGGAAACTTCTGCTTTGCATCTGTTATTCTCTCACCGCAAAGAAAGGCAATCATTGGCTGTATCTACAATCCCCCAAATTCTTTAGCAAGTGATGATTCACAACTCTGTGAAATCTTTAAATTAATTTCGGAAGCTGCTTTCGATGTTAAAATAATCACTGGGGACTTTAACCTTCCTGAAATAGACTGGGTTTCCAATAGCTGCCCACCCAGATTCCAGCCCTTTCAAGATATTGTCAATTTTTCTAATGGATCCCAACTGGTGCGCTCTCCAACAAGAGATAATCACATTTTAGATCTAATCTTTACCAATGACATTGCTCCTCTTTCTGTTGCTTTAAAAAAGGACCTCTTTGACAGTGACCACGTATTAATTCATTGTTGCCTACCGCTTGCCTTTTCAAAAAAGACAAGCGCCGTTCAGACCTTCATGAACTACGACTACGTAGATAGCGACTTAATAAATAACTATATGAGATCCTTGGATTGGTGTGGCTTCCTCTCCTGTAGCGATGCAACCATTCTTCGTGACGTCATGTCCAATGTTTCCAAGAACATTCTAGAGTTTGTGCCGCGTAGATATCTCAAGCCTAATTCTTCAGATTCCCTTGTTCCTCATTTTCTTCAGAACAGACTAAAAAAGTTGAGACGACAACTGCGTGACCCATCCACTAGTTCCTTATCAGTTCATCTTAGAATCACAGACATATTTGAGATGGCCTCAAGGATGCGCCAAGCGCGCGACAGGCAAGGAGAATCGATTGCTCTCAGTGGTTCGAACCCTGGCAAATCCGTCGCTAACATCTTCCGTCATCGGTCCTCCTCTAAGCGTGGTCATGAATTTCCACCCATGCTAAATGATAACAAAGTCTTCCTCACCGATGACACTGACAAGGCGGAGTTGTTTAATGCTTTCTTTGCAAAACACCTTGCTACCGAGTCCGATCCGGTCCCTTTCTTTCGATCACTTTCAGATAGGAAACTTAGTACAATTGATGTCTCCTCAGATCTCATTAAGAAACACATAAGCCGTTTGAAATACTCACACTGCTCAGGAACGGACGAGATTCCGAATTCGATTAATAAACAAGCGTCCGACCTCCCCATATTGCTCAGTCATTTATTCTCGGTTTATATTTCAAAAGGATTCTTACCTGAAACATGGAAAACGTCAATTATCATTCCCGTTTTCAAGTCAGGATCTCGGTCCGATGTTAATAACTATCGGGGTGTGCACAAAACGCCGTCTCTAGCAAAACTTCTTGAAAGGATTATTTTCAATGAAATTCTTGACTTCTGTCTAGCTACTCGGCTTCTGAGCTCTAGTCAGCATGGATTTTTACCTGAACGATCCTGCGAAACATGCCACTTGGCTTTTCTTAATCTAATCACTTCTCTTCGTAATGAGCGGCAGTCAGTGGTAGTTATTTACTTTGATCTTAGCAAAGCCTTTGACAAGGTGCCCCATAGACGTCTTTTAGTAAAATTGGAAGCTCTCGGCATCCGGCCGCCTCTACTCGACTTCATCAGGCCCTATCTGTCCAACCGATATCAGAAATTCATGGTCGGTAATAGCTACTCGACACCCCCACTCGATCACGAGTGGCGTACTTCAAGGCACGGTCCTGGGTCCGCTACTCTTCCTTCTGTACATCAATGATATTTCGACTGAACTCGCAAATTCGCAAACTTTTACTTATGCCGATGAACTCAATTGTGTTTACTCATACTCTAAGGACACCGCAAATGTTTGTGTTGAAAAAATTAATGCCGATTTACTACGCTTAAGCAGATGGGGTTCGACATGGCAGATGGAGCTTTCATCATCCAAGTGTAGTTTCATGTCTTTTGGTCCTACCAAACTTCCTGGTCCCATAATTTTTCAGAATAACCTACTCTCAGAATGCCTCACCATATAGGACCTAGGTCTAAGTTATACAAATACGCTTGCTTTATCACCTCATGCAGATAGAATCTCTGCCAAAGCCGCGCAGATATGTGGATTCATATCGCATAATTTTTTCCTTCCGGAAATGAAGCTAAGACTTTATCAAATGTTTGTTCTTCCAGTCCTCGAATATTGCTGTCCTTTCTTCGGTTTAATGAACGCCTGCGACCGTAATAAAATCGAAAATGTTCAGAGGGTTTTCACCCGGAAACTGTTCTCTCAAGCTTCGTCCAGTATTTCTTATACTCAGAGATGTCAGCTGGCGAACATGAAGTTTTTGTGGGTTAGAAGACTCGAACCTGGCCTTTGCTTCCTTTTTCGCATCAACTCTAGCTCCAGTCTTCCGCACATTGACACTCTCACTCCGAGAGATCGGTCTTATGCCACGCGCAACTCCTGCATGGTGATTCCGCCGCCTCTTTGTACCACATCTAAGCGCTCCCTCTTCTTTGCTTCCAAATATGCCTTCCTTTGGAATAATCTTTCGCCTGAAATTAGATTATCGTCTAAGTTACTAGTATTCAAGTAGAAATTGCGCAAACATCTTACACCGGAAAGCATAAAGGCACTGTTAACGGTCTCATTCCCGAACCGTCAGATTCTTGACATCGAGAAGGGTCCTCCTGGGATTTAGTGGTAGATTAAGTGGTAGCTCTTAATTATATCATTAGAAACCCCTGTTTTGAATTGGTTTCTAAATCCATCGCTATCCTTTCCCCCCATAGGGACAATTTTCGCTGTTTTGATGTCATCTCCCGCATTCCGACCTCATGCGGTCTGTCGACACTCACGGCGGAACCCTCAGTATTCACTGTCTACTAGTAGTTCGGTCGTACCTCCCTTCCTCACTGCTCGGCTGAGCTCGAAGCGTGCTGTGGCCTATCACATCTCGGTTCCTCTCGTCTGGCCTCTTTGACGCGGCGTACCAATCAGGCCCAGACGATCTCAATTGTGAATCCCGTATACAATGCCATATGCAAGCCACTCCTGTCTGACCCACATTCGTACCCATCAAGGCTGACATTTATTGCTACCCTGACGATGACCGACAACATTCCGTTATATACCGCCACCTACAGGCCAGTCCTGCTCAGTTTTTTCTGTTATTATTTTTATGGAGGGTTTTTTTTCTCCTGTAAAATTAATCCAGTCCTTTCTAACTTTTTTTAAGGTTTTTTTTCACCCCTCAATCATCATGTTTCTCAATGGACCTCTAATTTAGAAACTAGGAATTGCATTTTGTAAAGATTCGGCCTACCTCGTCTAAAACTCGCATGCGAATTTATTTTAACTTGATTGATTGATGGGACCCCGACGGGTCTTTAATAAAAATTATCTATCTATGACTCAATCTATGGAGAAATTTCAATGTCGACTTGCAGACATATGCTACAGCAACAAGTGAACTATGTGACTTTGTAACCATAAAACTAGTGACCTATGTGATCGATGTCTGTACTCACTTGATTATGTAATTTCTTCACATTTTTGTCAACATTCCCGATTTTTTATGCACAAATAGAGATTTCAAAAGCGTAAGACTTTCCCTCAAATATCCTGTCTGACTGACTGAGTCAGTATGTTAAGATTGCCTATGACAGTGTTGTACAGAGTTGGCTTTGAGTAGTCATGTTGTAGAAGCCGGTTTCTAACGAAAATCAAACGAGCAAGTTTACTTTTAAACATGCAAATGGTGTCGACCGTCGCGATCTCGATTGTCAGCGAGTTCTGTGGTCGGACAACCCGTTGGCTGAATGAAAATTTCCCACGGTCTGGCCGTGTGCGTTCACTCTTGACCTTGTAAGGATGACTGTCTATTTTTTTATGAGCAAACTCAAAAAATTCGCTGTTTTTAATGGACAACGTTGGCCACAGACAATTCGGAATGACTACAAAAGACTGCAATTTAGTTGCCTAAAAGAGAGGGGGAGTAAGTCAAACACACGCAGTCTCTCCTGGTAAGACAAATGCTTTGGATCTTCAACCATTTTCGTTGCTCTGCGTTGCATTTGTTCGAGTAAGTCGATATACTTCCTCATCTGTGGTGAAGCTGCTAGAGTTCCATACTCCAGATGAGGTCTTACAAAGACGCCAAAAGTCTTTTGAAGTGTTCGGGAGGGAATATTTTAAGTGCACGTCCTATGCAGTGTTAAGTACCACTTGCCTTCTGGACCATCTTTCTACAGTGCTCTGACGGCATTGGATTTCTGGTCGTCCAGATCTCTGTGTCTTTCTACCGTCTATAACGCCGTCGCGTTAAAAAAGTACTGGTGTTTGGGAGAGGCATTTAGGTTGGTGTTTAGGTGCAAGACCACACATTTGGACACGTTAAACTTCAAAAGCCATATGTTCGACCAAGCACTGATTTTGTCGATGTTCGCCTGCAACTTCTTTGCGTCATCACAACACTTGACCACATTCCATATTTTTTGTTATACGCGAACATGAGGGCCTGGCAATCAGTTCGATGATGCAGTCCTTAACATAAATCAGGAAGAGTACTGGGCCTAAGACAGAACCCTGTGGAACACCACTTTCTACCTTTGCTCATTCCGAGGTAGATTTACTAACGACGACTTTTTTACTCTTGAGAACAGAAAAATTCTGATCAATTTAAGCGTTTTTCCTTGAATTCATACCTCCCAGATCTTTCGTAAAAGAACCCTGTGTGGGACACTACCAAGGGCCTTATTAAAGTCGGAAAATATGACGTCCACTGGATAACCCTTATTGGTATCTCTTGTCATTTTATCGGGCGAGTAAAGAACACTTGTTAGTCCCGATTTAGGACAAGCTGAACAAAATAGTTAGACACGTCCACATTATCTTCCAAGCAGGAAGAGAGAAGAGTTAAACGAGTGCAAAAATATGCATACTAGAAACAAGGATTTGGGTACACATGGAAAACGATAAATGATGGAAGGATAGACGAGATTACCTCCAGGGGGTGATCCGTTTGAGTGGGGAGATGACTCCAACATGCCTGCTGGATAACTGGTGGGGAATGCAGTGCTAGGGACAATTTCACGAGAGGGCAGCGAAAAATGCCAAAGTGGGGCGTAAGCGTTACGGCGAGAGTTGCGGGAAGGGAATTGGCGGTTATGTGGGGGCTGAGTAACAGTTATTTGCACCGGCTCGCGGTTACACCATTCCCATCTTGAATCAGCGTCATGAATGTTCAGTTCACTCAAACAAGCCAATCCAGTTCGTGGGGGAATAAGAGATGAATCGATCATGACAGAAACATTAGCGAGTCATTAATATCTTCCTTTGCAACAGCGTTTTCTTGGGGTCATGGAAACTTTTACACTGAAAGGATAAGGAAAGCCAAGGGCGGATTTGACCGGAGTTAGGGTAAAGGAGCGGTTTCATTTGAAATGCTAAGGGTCAAGTCAGCAATTTGGCTTCGATTGATAAGTCACGCCGTTAAAACTACAATGGTGAGCAAATAAAAGACAACGCCTGGAGGGAGATAAGGAGAAGAAGGAAAAATAACTAGATAGTTCAATTCAATTCAATTCAATTATTTTTATTAAAGACCCGTTGGGGTCCCATCAAAGCAAGTAAAAATAAATTTACATGCAAATTTTAGACGATGTAGGCAAAATCTGCACAAAGTGCAATGCATAGTTTTTGAGATTAGAAGTCCGTTAAGCAAAATGAAAATGAAAAAAAACGAGGGGTGAAAAAAAACTCCAAAGCAAAATTTAAAAATGATTGTAGTAATTTAACAGGAGAAAAAAAAAACCCTCAGAAAAATAGCATCAGAAAAAAAGGGAGAACTGGCCTGCATGTGGCGGTGCAAAATGGAATAAAGCCCGACATCAACATGGCCGAAATAGATGTCAGCTGTATATGGCATTGTGTAACGGATTTCATAAAATGGTACGTAGGCGGGTCGGTCAGGACTGGCCTGCATCGCCTTCAATAAGAAAAATAAGTGCCGAAATTTAAAACCAGTCTCAAGCCGATAGGAACCCAGATGCGGTCAGTTTCATTCAACCGAGTCCATCCGAACATGGGGGGAGATGCGACCAGACTACTAGTATATGGCGAATATAGAAGGCTTTGTCAAGACCGCCGATGGAGCGCATTCTGTATGGGCATGATGACAACCAGTCTCGAGGCAACAAGAACCCAGATGCGGTCGGTTTCATTCAACCGAGTCAATCCGAACATGGGGAACATGGGGGGAAGGGGGATGCGACCAAACTACTAGTAGATGGCGAATATAGAAGGCTTTGTCAAGACCGCCGATGGAGCGCATTCAGTAAGGGCACGATGACAACCAGTCTCGAGGCGACAAGAACCCAGATGCGGTCTGTTACATTCATCAGAGTCCATCCGAGGATAGGGCAAAGGAGATGCGACCAGATTACTAGTATACGGCTAATATAGAAGGCTTCGCCAAGAGCATCGATGAAGCGCATTCAGTGAGGGCATCATGAAGATCAGTCTCGAGGCGATAGGAACCCAGATGCGGTCGGTTACATTCATCCGAGTCCAACCGAGGATGGGGGAAGGGAGATGCGACCAAACTACTAGTATATGGCGAATACAGAAGGTTTCGCCAAGAGCGTCGATGGCGTGCATTCTGTGAGGGCACGATGCATGAACTAAAAAATTGGAATAATTAACATTTCTGGTGAGGGATCTTAGGTAGCGAGACTACTCATAAAGAAAGGAAACGTGAACAGATACGGAAATTTAATAGCGGCATGCTAAATTCCCAGTGGCCCTTTCTCAGTGTCATAGAAAAAGTTGTCTGGGAAGGATGAGGAAAATAAAAGTTTAATCGAGTCAGTATTCAGATAAAGGCGTAGCCTTCTCTTAAAGGTGTGTAGATTTTCTGAAGATCTTATATTTATTGGAAGGTTATTCCAGAGGAAAGTATACCTGGAAGCGAAAAAAAGGGAGCGCTTAGAGGTGGAGGACGCTGGAAGAGGTATAATTAGAGACGAGTTGCGAAGATTGTATGGGCGACTACTAGGGGTAAGTGTTGAAATCCGAGGAAAATTCGAACTATGATTAATGCGAACGAGGAGACAGAAGCCCGCTTCTAGTCTTCGAACCCATAAAAATTTTAGGTTAGTTAGTTGGCACCTATCTGAGTAGGAGATATTGGGATGTTCCCTATCTAAAAGTTTTTTAGAAAAACGTCTTTGGACATTTTCAATTTTTAAACGACTGGCTTCCTTCATCAAGCCAAAGAATGGGCAACAATACTCGAGAATGGGAAGTACAAACATACTATAGAGCGTTAATTTAATTTCAGGAAGATAGAAATTGTAAGAAATAAAGCCACAAATCTGGGCAGCTTTGGCTGTAATTCTGTCAGCGTGCGGCGAGAGATCAAGATTACTAGTGTAGCTTAAACCTAAATCCTTGATGGTGGTACATTCAGTCATAGGTGTTCCTTGAAAGACCACAGGTTGGGGTAGCCTATCAGGTCCAAAACACATACATATAACGACATTTAGACGGAGAGAATTCCATTAGCCATTTTGAGCTCCAAGCTGAGAGAGCAAGCAAGTCAGCATGGATTTGCTCCAGGCAATGAAGACTCGTAGATTTATTGAAAGAATATACACATTTGAGATCATAGGCATAAATAAACGATTGAGAATGTTTAACTGCGGCTGAAATATCATTTATGTAAAGCAAGAACAAAAGAGGACCTAAAACGGTACCTTGCAGGACACCGCTCACAATAGGACTTTCACTGGAAAGTGAAGATCCCACCATAACCTTTTGTTTACGATTAGACAGGTATGACCTGAGAAAGTCTATTAGTGGACTGCGAATTCCCATAGCTTCCAATTTAACCAAGAGTCTTTTATGTGGAACTTTATCAAAGGCTTTACTAAGATCAAAATAAATTACGACAACAGATAGGTGATCATTACGAAGAGGGTTAAGTAGATCGAGAAACGACATATGACATGTTTCACAAGAGCGATCTGGTAAAAAACCATGTTGGGAAAGGCTAATAACTTGATTGGCTATGCAAAATTCGGTAATTTTATGGCGATAATTTTTTCAAAGATTTTGGCGAGAGAGGGTGTTTTATGGACACCTCGATAGTTCGGTACGTCAGAAGGACAGCCAGACTTAAATACTGGAATAATAATAGAAGTTTTCCAATAGTCAGGGAAGAAGCCATTTACGAGAAAAACTGAAAAGATTTTGCTAAGCAGAGGAGGAAAATCTCTTAGTTGTTTTATCAAAGAGTTTGGGATATTGTCCGTACCTACTGAGTGAGAGTTAGGAAGATGACTTATCAGTTTTTGAATACATTCAGGAGAAAAATTAATGAAGCTAAGAGAAGCATCAGACAACGAAGGAATTAAAGGGGTCGGATCAGTTTCAATGGTGAAATGCTTGGCAAAGAACGAATTTAAAATTTCTGCTTTGCCTAACTCCTCTGTAATGAAGGCATTACTTGCACTAAGCAAGGGCGGAATGACTTGGTGGGACTTAGCAGATGATCTCTGACGGAAGATCTGAGCAACTGATTTAGACGAATTTACGTCATTAATAGCCAAAGACTCTCTACGCCTATCTCGCTCGAGCCTCATTTTCGAAGCTAGTTCAAATATTTCAACGATTCTTAGATGAACTGATAATGAACTCACAGAAGGATCTTTAAACTGCTTCCGTAACTTTTTAAGTCTGTTTTTAAAAAAGAGTGGGATAGCGGTGGAATTAGCACTCGATTTGAACATCTTCCGAGGAATAAGGTCAAGAAGACCTTCTGTTACGCATTGTAATAAATTATTGAAAAAATTTAGATCATTATTTGAAAAAATATTGTGCCAATCAAGAGTGCATGTAAAGTTATTTACTTAATCCTTATTAACATTAGCAAAGTCAAAAATACTACGTTGAACTGTTGGCTTTGCGGAAATGGCAACTGGAAGGCGACAATGAATTAATGCATGATCACTTGCAAAGAGGTCATGAAAAAAATCCATTGATAAAGGGAAGGTGCCATTAGTAAAAATTTAGTCTAAAACACTATCGTTTCTGGTCGAAGAGTGAACTAATTGAGTCAGGTTTGAAAAGTAAATTGTGTCAAGCAGTTTCTGGAATTTAGGAGGAGAAGTATGTGTGTGCCAGTCAATTTCTGGCAAATTAAAATCGCCTACGATTATCTTGACATCGAAAGAAGTTTCTGCAATTTTTTCAAAGAGTTCACAAAGTTGGCTTTCATTACCGGAGGAACAAGGAGGATTATATACACATCCGACTAAGGCTTTCCTATTTTGAGGAAGGATTACCGAAGCAAAACATAAATTTCCAGAGAAGGAGGAAATGTTCAAGTTATAAGGCGATTGTGCAAGTGATGCTCTTATGTAAAGAAGGCAACCACCGCCGCGTCTGTCGGCACGGTCCTGGCGGTATAAACTAAGGCTATCTATGTTAAGTACCGAGTCTGAAATTAGAGAGTGGGCCCAAGATTCAGTAATGCACAATACGTCTGTGTCAAACTCAACAGCTACACTTCTTAGGTGTGCCATCTTTTGTACGACAGATCTTGCGTTGAGAGAGACAATACTGAGCGTATTCCTAATATGTAGGTTCCGCTCATTGCTACTTATAAAAAAGGAAGAGCCGGAGGTGGAAAATTAAGCTGAGGGAACGGAGCAATTGGTGGAGGACAAAGTTGCTGCGGTCTAAAATTTATGGGGTAATTACTAGTTAGAGATGCAGCATTAGGTGGAAAAACATTTGAGGAGGACCCAGGAAGAGGAAAACTATTTTGTTGGGTTGGAAAAATAGGAGACAAGAAAATAGGATTTTGGGAATTGTTAGCATAATGTGAGGGGTAGTTTATGTTAGGTGGCGGACGCAATGGTTTCGGGAAACAGTTAACACCAGGAAAGGGCTTTATTATTTGGGGTGTCAGGCTAGCAACGGGATTGGAAAATTTATCAGCAATGCAATATACTTGCATTTTGCAGTCTGATGTGTAAGAGGGCTTCAAAACTGTGGCGTTAATTTTAGAATTCAGGATAGGAACAGGTAAAGACCTCCCTGAACTCTCATCTAGCTTATTAGACCTAACTGCAAGGTCAGACATGAGTGGCCAGGCGTGGGAACGGGGTGGATTCGATGTAAGTTTATTAACAAAATCACTATTCTGAGTGCTGGGAGCCGGTTGTGCTTCAAGGACTAGCTCATCTTTACTGCTAAAATCAAGCTCCCTTATAAATTTGGGAGCCGCACTTGAACAATCCTTGCTCCGTGGGGGAGTTTTAAAGAGGCTTGTTTTAACCGTCTCTGTGATAATGTGATCAGTCGAAGAGCTAGATGGAACTGGGGCCGCTGTAGATGGTGGCGGGATTTGGTCGACACCAGATGGAGAAACTGCTTTAGAGGAAAAAGACATTTGGGTAGAATTCGGGAATGGCTTTACGTTTGGTAATGTGGGAGAAATTTTTCGTTGCAGTGGAGTCTGGTCTCGACTAATAAAAAGTTTATTTGCCCTGAGATATTGAGTTCATCGCTCCAAATAGGAGAAAATAAAATCCACTTCTATTGATGAAAACAGTTTGACAAGATTTGGTGGATTCTTGCTCCTAGATGAAAGCCTTTTGGCTTCCGCGACCCTAAAGTTGAAGCCGCATGAAAAAAGGAATTGAAAGGCAACATCAGTTGGCTGTCTACTCTTGGGAACGTTTTTTAATATGAAGTTGAAACTGCGTTTGTGCCTGTCTTCAGTCGCAGTCGCAACCAGGTTTATGAGAGGCATGAGCTTCTCACACTGCTGAGACGTAAGCGTTGACAAATTTCCGTCAAAAAGGGCACCAAGGACAGAAAAAATTGATCCGCAACGAGACATAAAGTTGTTAAAATCATCAAGCGCCCCTAGATCAATTTTTTTCATATGAACACTGGGTTTCAGATGAAGTTTAGTTTCCTTCAGATTTCGACGAAGGGTTGCTTGAGGTTTCATGCCGAAAACGCAATACAAGACTTAAGTCCAAATATTTATATGGATGATAACTGCCGAAACTTCGAGGATATATGGATGAGGCTATGTATGATGAAACGATTTATGAAAGCTGCAAATATTGGTGGACCAGACAGCACAATTTATACTAAGCAAGTTTTACTCAATACCAGAATGCAAACTAGAAAAAAAAAAACGGGTAAATGACAATTTCGTAGGTGGTAAAACAGAACTATGAATAAATCTGAATTGGATAATAAGGCTATGTAGGATAAAATAGATAACAGTATAATTCTCAATAAACTGACGATGAAAGCCGTCAGTGGAGACGGTTTATCGTTTAAAATATAATGTTAATCTATATTTTTACGAGGAAAACCTTTTGTTTATGCAGGTAAGACTTGATAGGATTGAGGCTATGTTGGGTGAAAAACTGCGACAAAAGATTTCTGCTTTATGACAAATCGCAGAAACACGACAGGAAGTGAAGATGACTTATGACAAAAAATAGAAAATTTCGTCAGGTCTACACTGGAAAACTGTGCAAGGGATTAAGAAATTGAATCCAAAAATATAACTTTCCCTTATCTATTCAAAATCGTGCTGCGCGCGTTGACCTTGACAGAACTACGAAGTTACGATTTTCGCAGAAATGATTTTTAGGGATAGCAGCCTCACTTCGTGGGAGATTTCGACTGTGACTCAGCTATCTGCTATCTATGTGAATAAGACATACTTGAGCGTCTCTGAAAACGCACTATTCCAGAAAACGGGTTAACGCCTTTCCTACAGTACGTGAACTATCTCATAAAAATTGATGACAGAAACTGATATGAGAATTTGAGACGTCAAAAACGTTACGCATTTTGCCCTCTTGACCAGTATCTTCAAGGAAATACCATTTCCTCGTGCAGAAAATATGTCCATGTAATTTTATTAGAAATAATGGTCATAAATTTTGGCGAAAATGGACTTTCCGACATGCTTGTGCAATCTCCTATGCTAATACCTGCCCAAAACTTCAGTTGGGTGTCGGAGCGTGTCTTTTTGAGGGGAGAGTAATATACTCTCGTGGGTTTTACTGGAGAGCTTTTGCCGTACTTCAGAAAAAAATTTTCCGTCTTATGCATACGACGGCAATCAGTCGCTAACACCGTTTTTTATATGAAGAACCAGTCGTTTCATCGACTTTTAAAGACTAGATTGATTGAGTAAGCAGAAGAGGGCGGCAGAGTTCAAGAATACGATTAACGAGAATGCTATAAAGTTTTAACTTAAGCTTGTGAATGCGGAAATTTTATGGAGTGAGGTCAATATCTTAAAAGACCCGAACCATGGATTTTTGCTTTACCCAAATTTTGGTCCTTGGTAGAAGAACACCTCTCATAGCGGCATTTGGAAAGATAAAGATGAAGGGCAGCTTGTCAGGATCAAAATACACGAAACGACATTTAGGAGAGGACAAACTTTATTAGTCGTGTTGAACTCTACCCAAATAGAGGAAATCAATGTTGTTCAATCTGATCATGTCAAACAAGGACGTTACCCCAGAGAAGGTGCACGCACATTTGAATTTATCAGCAAAAGTAAAGGATGAGGGACATTTGACTGCTGACGAAATATAATAAATGCCAATCAAGAACACCATCGTTTTAGCTTGAATGATTCCGCTCATAGGAGAGCCTCGGTTTGAAGGTGAAGACACCATTAAAACTGGCCGTTCTCCATTGTAGAGGTATGACTTGGTAAAGTCAAGAAGGCGGCTGTGAATGCCTAGGGCGTCAAGTTCTCCCTTAAGTCAAATACGAGACGTTTTATCAGCGATCTTGTTGCGGTTAGAGTAAATAACAACCACAACCAGATTTTTATTGTGCAGAAAAACGAAAGGGTTCATAAAAGGTAAGTGACAAATTAGGAAGGATCAAACTAGCTTAGGGCCATGCTGAGCGGGCGAAGTCAGATCGCCTGGAAATTCTAACTTTCTCCATCTGCTTCAGAAAAAAATTTATTTTGAAAAGGCCAACAGTCCTTTTAAATTTTTCGTTCATCTTCAAAGAATCAATTACCAATAATTGGTATTGTGTTTAAAGTAGCCAGTTACCACCGCGGTTCTTTTAATAAGTTTGATTAATGCGATGGCCCTTGCCGACTTTGCCGAGTTTAAGGCGCCTCCACGATTTCTTGAACTAAGTTCTTCTCCACAGGTTTCATTTCCATCTGTACATAATTCCGAGCTGTCACTGTGCACAGCCCCAATTCTCAAGGTACAAATCCGTTATTGCACTATGCTGTCCAGGGCCACATTGAAAAGATCGACAATGGTGTCTCTTGCAAGGACCACAAAATTAAGTTCGTTCATGGAACCACAACCCTTGCCTTTAAATACAAAGATGGCATAGTGGTCTCCGTTGATTCTCGTGCCTCTGCCGGAAGCTATATCTGCATGTTTCGTTTTAACTTATTGCCCATTAGCCACTCCTGATGTACACAAGGTCCTGAAAATAAACAAGTATATGCTTGGAACAATGGCTGGCGGAGCTGCAGATTGTCTTTATTGGGAACGTGTTTTGTCAAAGCACTGCAGGTGTGAATGTCATTCTCCCCTTACGTAGAATGAATAGGTTGTTCGAACTCCGAAATAAGGAGAGGATGTCAGTGGCTGCCGCCTCGAAGCTTCTGTCTAATATGCTTTATAATTACAAGGGAATGGGCATTTCTCTTGGCTCGGTCATTGCTGGTTATGACAAGATGGGTCCCGGGCTGTACTACATAGACAACGATGGCACAAGACTCACCGGCGACTACTTTTCTACTGGATCTGGCAGCCCTCACGCATATGCCATCCTCGACCCCGGATACAAATTCGACATGAGCACCGAAGAGGCCATTGAGCTAGGTCGCAGGGCCATTTACCACGCAACGTACCGAGATCCTGCATCAGGAGGAATAAATAACCGTAAGTGGAGTTCTTTAGAGCGCGTAATCCTTTGAATTCTAGTGTACCACATAACCAAGGATGGTTGGGAGTTCATTGGAGCTGTGGACGTTTCCGATCTCCACGCCAAATATTATGCACATGCCACTGCTTGAACTTCTTTGTTGACCCATTTCTCAATAAAAACTCCATTGAACGCAATTCCACTCCTGCTCCTTAAGCGTGTTTTTTTTGTCAGTGCATTGTCCATGTTCTACAGAGTTGTAGGTGGGTGTTTACCTACAGGACCATCATTTCAGCAGAGGTGACCCATGTTTTCTCGAAGGTCACTGACACTTTTAGTCATTTCGGTGGTGATATTTCTCATTTTTGTGGAGTACGTGTTCTACTACCTCAGTCTCCTCCAATGTACCTGGCCACTACTTGCCAATAGGAACTCCGATCCGTTCGTCCTTCCAAGTGGAAAATCTCGACCACTAAAAGTTCTGATACTTACGGACAGCCACATAAGCTCAAGGCATGACTGGCTTTATAGGTTTATGAGGTAATTTTCAAGCTAATCGCCAGTTTGTCATTTTTTTTCTTATCGACGAATGCTGTTTTCGACGATATTTTAAATTATCCCTTGTGGAAGTTCCGTGTCACAAGCACAAGTCTTCCCTGAGATATTGCTACCAGCACCGATTATCATCTCTGAAGGTTGAATTTCAGTCGCTCAAAATAAGCTTAACTCTACAGTCCTGAGACTTCATTCTTGGTTTCAGTTACATGCATCCTTGGAAGCTGTAGGTGGTAGTAACAGGGAGTGACCGCACACGATACCGAGGTGTTCTTTGATGCAGATAACAATCACCGCAGGCGTTGATGGGAAGTGTAAATATTTACCTTAGTCGTTAGCCTAACTACCCGGCGCCCCTACGGGTGACGGATAGTATAACAGCCTTCAGTTAAGGTTATTTGCTCTTCGGTCTGGTGAATAAACAGTTGCTCTCTAGTAAAGGTAATCCCGTCAGGATGCAGAGAACTAGGGTCTGACACTGGAATGACAGACATCCTCGGGAACGGGCCGTTCACAGGCCTAATAAACAACGTCAAAGTCGAATGTGTGCTTAAAGTCCGACTCAGACTCGGAAAGTAAATATCTTTAGGCCGATTTCCATTTCACCCTCTACCAGCATGGTCACTATGACTTTGTTGGATACTATGCGACTATCGCCTCCTCGGAATAGGTGAACCGTACACTGCTTGTGTGCGAACCAGTCTATATGACGGCTAACTGCCAACCAATACGATGAAGAAATATACTTGAAAATACAAAAGCTAGCTGAGAGACTCCTTCGTCACGAAATACTGATCGTTGGCGGGGACTGGAATGACCGAACTGGATCACCCTTTTGGCTTCTTTAGGGCTGGCTATCGATGGGACGATGGCAAGATAATGCTAAATGTTGCTGATCAGAACTGGCTACTTGTCACTAACGCGTGGTTCCGACGGCGCTGCAAATATCTGCCGGCTTGGTCTCTAAACAAAGGTTGTGCGGCCATATATTTCAAGGTTTTGAGTTTGGGTATAGGACTGCAAATCGATGCATGGAACCGAACTCCGCGTGCCTGGAATTTCCCCGCTCATTCGTGCATAAGATGCAGCATAAAAGAAACTTTTACATCGTGAAATCACGATGGCGTCTCGCTTAAGAAAAGATATTTACACGGAGAGCCGTTTTAAAAGGACTGAAGTTTCGCAAGTTTTTGAACGGACTTCGAGCATGCAGGAGACGTTGGATCTCATAAAAATCATTGATGACTTCGGCATGTTGCATTTGATTTCGCGGGTCTTCATGTATGTCCAACTTATTCCTCTCATTCTTGTTAAATTTTGTGACCCCCAGTCATGTCATTGGTGATACGACTGATAGACTTCTTAGAATAGAGATGACGAGTTTGAAATATCCAGTCCACTCAGTCCTGCACTTCGCGCGACGGCCGTTGGTATTATGCAATGCGATGCCAATCAGACAGTGACTGCAGGGGATGAACGGCGTTGTTTCGCGACACTGTTAAAACAAACCAACTAAATTAGTCCCGGTAGTATCCGACGCTACAGGAATATGTCATGCTCCATCATTGTCTTCTTTCTCTATACCTCGTCGAAACAGCAAAACCCCACAATTCGCACGGCATACAAGCCCATTGTATGGGAAGGAGTCAGGCGGCAGTTCCAATGAGTTTTCCCGACCAGGAGAAGGCACCTCGTGATTGATGGCTGTCAACTTGAAGAAGTGGGCAGTTTTACATATCTTGGGGCGAGGCTGCTGCCGAATGGACAGAATAAGGACGACATTGACTCCTGAATTCACGCTGCCCGTCGTTTTTTCCGTTCGGTATTCGGTCTGGCGTTCGACAAGGTTGTATCCTGTCGCCAATTCTGTTCACCTACGCTATTGGCTGAATTCTCGGGAGGGCCCTACATGAAGGTGACGGTGTTGAGTTTTCACCCGGACACCGACTGACTGATCTCGACAATGCCGATAATATCGTCTTACTTGCTTCTAGTTTTGTTAATCTGCAGTCTATGGTATCACGGGTTCATGAGGTCGCTAAGTCGGTCGGTTTATCCATAAGCGCTGGGAAGACCAAAGTGTTCTCAAGCTGTATCCCTGACCAGGAGAAGGCACGCCTCGGGATTGATGGCTGTCAACTTGAAGATGTAGACAGTTTTAAATACCTCGGGGCGAGGTTGCTGCCCAATGGACAGAATAAAAGACATTGTCTCCCGAAATGACGTTGCCCGCTGGGTTTTCTCAAGCCTTCGAAAATGCATATGGGCCTGACACGACATCACCATCACCACTAAGATTCGCGTGTACTGTGCATTTGTCCAATTTATCCTTCTCTATGGCTGTGAATGCTGGGCTGTGCGCGTCGAGGACGAACGAAAACTGGAGGTAGTTGATCACCACTGCTCGAGGACCATCCTTCGAGTGAAGTACACCGACATCGTCTCAAATGAGACGATCCGCACTCGCTGCGACAACATCGCAATGATAACCCAGACCATCCAAGAAACACGACTGAGGTGGGTTGGGCATGTTCTTCGTCGTCCACCTCAGGAGCTCAGTGTTGTTGCCATCGATCCGGCACCGTTACACCCCATTGGAGGCGTCCAAGGGGGGGTCACTTCAAAACCCAGCTCGACACACCTCGTCAAGAACATGGAACCTTGGACCCTTGATATGCGGTCTCCGTCGTTGACAAAGAGAAGGGGTTTAACTGTCCATATTTGGTGCCACGGATCGTCACGCATTAAGAGGTACCGTTCGGGACATCATCGAGGCCGGTTAGATCAGGTGTGATCGCAGCTGTGTCGGGTACAAGTAAGTAGCACATGGGTCCACACTTGCCCGCTTTGAATGCCAAGTCGGAAGCGCAGACACTAACCTCTTCCGTACACCGTGCTTGAAAACTTCAGCTTGTCGTCAGGGTGATAATCTATGTCAATTCAACCCTGCTTCTCCCTTACACCCGCTTTACCGCATGACCGACTGATTTTCAGGACTTTTTACCTCACCCACTTCTTGACGCCATCCTTTTCAGGGAGCGGCTAATGAAGCGTGCCTTCCAGACCTCCATGTTCATCCACAATCCAGATGTGGTCATTCATCTGGGCGATCTGCTTGATTTCGGCTTCTTCGAGCCGGACGATGACTTTGAGAGGGATGTCGCGTACGCTCGTG
>CACRXP010000101.1:1243249-1255056 GCA_902702965.1 Spirometra erinaceieuropaei
TGGTCGGGATCGGTTTGTTCATTGGTCGTGCCCGTATCTACCGAATGTTTCCCAAGCTTCAGCGCCCGCATGTCTCGTAGGTTCAAGCGATTCCACCACCGCCATTTCCTTCTCACGAATGCCCAGCGTGGGAGCACCTTCGCCGTACAATATTCAGCTCTGCGTCTTTAGGCGTAGTGAAGACGTTCTCAACTCCACCGACTCAGTCATCCGTCCACTGTTATTTCAATTTTGTTTTTTGGGCCCCTTATTCTTAGTCTGTGAACGAGGCCAAAGCAAACAGAGTTCGTGGCCGATACGACTTTCCAAAAACCCTCTATTTTTTATCAGCTGTCATCTGCTGCAGCTGAGGCACTTCCAGTTGCCTCCGCTGCATCCCAGCGAACTACGCGCGCTATCGCTCCGTTTTTACTTTACTTGCACGACACAGTACTTGTTAGTTTCGACCTTTTCTAATAAAATTCTTTTCTCGGTCAGTGCTCTATTTTACCATGTCCTGTGTCTGGTTTGCCATCACTCATCTACATTCCTTTGGTTGTGCAGTCACGTCAATTGTTCGGCTCTCGTGGGTGTCTGGTTCCGCAAAGTTGGACCCAACTCAGCAGTCACATCCCGGCAATCGCTTTAGATAATGGGCCAGATGAGAGATTCGTGGCTGGGATCGTATATAAAGCCTATCTCGGCGATGAGAGAGGACCCAGAGCCGTGTTGTTGTGCGTTTAGACGGTATCTTATGCCAGGTTGGCACTGTGCCAAAACAAGTCATCTTAGCCAGTTTTGCCATTAGCTCACGACTGGTGTAAAAGAAGGTAATGAAGTCGGTTCCACAGAGGTCTCCCTCCGTCTGATTCCTGCCCAAGTCCCTTCTGCTCCGTCGTGACAACCGTCTGTGATGGACTAGTTATGAACAGCCTGCATTACCTGTCTTAAACGTGAGACCTCATAGTAAGAGTGCTGCCGCGTACGGGACCAGGTACCGACTGTCGCGACCCGATAGTTGGCGTCTTCTTGCCTCACGAAAGACCCAGTGTTTGAATTTCACCGGCACCCTATTCCTACGTTTTCATCTTGCTTAGATCATTCTTAGCAAAAGTAACTGTCTTCGGCAGTTGACCTGTCTCCCACGACAGACATGTCCCTATGACTCTCACAGAAGACTGTAATCGTCAATTATTGCCTAAGTAGTGTGATCCAGTCCTCGGTTGCCTGTTTTCGGGCGGAGTCTCAACTCGTTTCGGTTATATATGGGGTCATTTTTTGGAGGCAGTACTAAGAAAGGCAAGGTAGACTTAAGTGGGTGTTTCTGAAGTGCGTGCCGTCACACCAGCCGGACGTACTCCGACCGCAGGCCGGAACGACGTGAGGTCAGAAGTCGGTCCAGTTGGTCATGGGGCATTTGAGTCAACCGCCATATCGGCTAAGTCGCGCATTTATGCAGCCAGAACTGTTCAGTCGCTTGGGGTCGACGCTTCCCTGATCTGCTCGCATGCTGGGACACGCGTCCACGGTTCGGCTGTCCGATCGTCAACTAAACCGTAGATAAGCAATTCAAGCTGTCTGGTTTTTGGCAGCACTCCTTTCACATTATTAACTGCCTGTCGTGGTCGACCACTTGCATGATAAAGTGGGACGATCATGTCCCGCCCGGCAACCGGATTGGTGGAACTCCACACTTGATTGGTCACCCCGACCGTCCGGCGGGGGGGGGAATAGTTCGCTAATAAGCACATGTTGGAAGTGTTCTTCTATATGATACTATCCACATATATAAATTTCTTGAACGTCTGTGTAAGATAATTTTGTCAGTGAGTTCGGCATCAGTCGAATTAGTTCACGAACAGGATTTATCCATACACTGAACGTTTTGACCTCCTCGTGTTCAGCCGGACGTCTCTTACATGATAAACTCGTAAGCACCTTATAAAAAACTGAAGTTCCACATGTTGGCTGAACATGGGAAGATTTTGTGGATCTCCGAACTTCGACAGGAATTTTTGAAGAGGGTATCATAAAAGAGCAGAGGGAGGACGCTTAGTAGACCTGGGTTTTCTATTGCTCGATGCGACAGCACTTTTGTAGTGTGCTCCTCAGTTCCTAAGGTTTACTACTACTACTACTACTACTACTACTACTACTACTACTACTACTACTACTACCACTGCTACTACTGCTACTACTACTACTACTACTACTACTTCTACTACTACCACCATTACTACGATCACCACTGATAACATCCATTACTACTACCGCTGCTGCTACTACTATTATCATTGTTGCTCAATCAATGCTGCCAGTACTCCTACTAAGAGTAACGCTATCGCCGAGTCTTTTTTGACGGGCTTCTGATTAACGACAAGGGAACTCTCAGCTAGGTAATGCAGGATGTCAGCTGTACCAGGGACGTTCTCTTGCCTATAGCAGTCACCCAATCACTACCAGCAGTTTTGAAAGACTCATGGATGTGTGTAAGTGTGTGAAGAAGGCCGTCCTAACTGCAGGGTTTAGCATTGTACGCGCGTGCAGTTGGTGGACCGTTTTTTATGTCAACAGTCCATCTTTTGTCAGGTTCACGAGAACAGTAATAGCTGACTTCATATGCAAAAACACTTTAATTCTTCATAAAGGCAGGCGTTTTTTTCTCGTTAAAACAGTATTGAGAACCTTTTCATAATTTTCCGATACAAGGACGGGGATATTGCCTTAATTTTTTTCAATCGTCGTCCACTTGGATTTCATTAGAAGAGGCTCTGTATTCACTCACGTCGGCCGACGTGGCCTGCCACGGTCTGAAATGCCAATAAACGTTCTACTAACTACTTTTGAGTAAAAGTATTTGTGAAATCTGTTTAGTCACGTCATGACGGAAAATGACGAAGCAGAGCAGCCAGCAGCCCGTATAATCGGCCCGTCTCTGGCGCCCGACGCGGCAGCACCGGTCTCCGGCATCGGGCCCGCAATGCCGGATCACTTGGTTCGCGCGCAGCTGGCCAAGGGTGCGGAAGAGGATCAGCAAGCTGGGGCTAAAATCGATCCGTTCGAGATCGGCCCTCTTCTACCCGGCAGCGAGATCGTCGAAGAAATACGACACATGCAGGTGTGCGTGTGTGTGTGATTCTGTCTGGTGATGCGCCTTTTAATAAAGTCCAAAATTCTCCCACTTAACTGCCCTTATGCACGACAGTGCGTTAGTAACCCCTGTTTTGTCTTGTACTCTAGACGTCTACTAGCACGAGTCAACACAAGCCGGCTGACCAATCGGAAGGGCTTCAACGTGAGGCCTGGATGACGGAATACCTCCCAGTGTCCGAAAAGAACATGCTAAGGGCACGGAAATTTGGCAGAAATCCCGGTCCAGAGGGCGTGGATGCGTCCTGGTTTGCATCCCCCTCCTCTGGACCAGCAGCCCCGACTGTCCCCGTAAGTTTGCGTTTTTACGAAGACGCATGCATTGCAGGCATTAGATGAAGCCTTAACTTTCCTTATTTGGCTGTCTCACCTTATAGCCACCCACGAGTAAGATGACCGCTGCGCTAGACGAGGCTATCTCCGCCAGGGATCAGCAAATGTCTGCCATCCGAGAGACCTACAACGTAAATTAATGAAAAAAACTACTTGCTACTTTTTTTACTGCGGGGGGAGGATGCGGTTTATTCAAATCAGCTGTTTTTTTGCCCGACCATTCTCTTTTTACTGTTTCAGAAGACGCACAAGCGCGACCAGAGCCTGTTGGATGCCCATCGAAAAAAATTGGCAAAGAAGCTCCGGAAGGAGGCGAAAAAGCAGAAGAAAAAACATTCCAAGGAAAAGCGAAGAGAAAAGAAGTCAGCGCATCACAAAAAGGTTATTCTTTCCTCTTTTCCGACAATCTCCTCCACAACTTATCAACGAAGTCTGTTGTGTTGTCGTTGCGGATGTTTGTTTCAGGCAGACCAATCAAAGCCTTTTGTTTCCTAAAGTCGAAGTTCACTGACAAAGGTCCCTTTTTCCTAGAGATTCTGCCGGGAAATTTAACTTTAGAACTTGGATACATCGCAGACGTATGACTGGACCTGTGCGTGTGCTAATTCGTTTGAGTGAGCGTTGGACAGAGGCACGCTGGATTGGTGGCCGCGTACCTAGCCTGTCGCCGTCTGTAGCCGCCGTAGTTCGCTTTGCAATGCGCCCAGCTCCAACTAACAGAGCCTGAGTCCTTGGGTCAACTCACAAAGCGTTAAACCCAACGGCAAACCGGACACGGATCTAAATATCTGTTTTCACTGCCTGGAATTAGGGACATGATCCGACAGACGATTGCAGCTAAGCCATAAAAGACTATGTCAGTGTCCTTTTTCGATTAATTCAGGGGACCTTTAAAATTCCTGTTTCTATGAGGTGGCTAAAATGACGCAGATGGTCATTACTGCCATCTGTCCCGCGTCACGATGATTGTCCGGTAGTTACAGGCGTATGACAAGGCCTACGGCGTATTGGATACAAAGGGCCTGAGTCAGGCTTGGCAAATTTAATACAATACCCCCATCTATGTTCTAAAAAGTCTCACTATCTCATCCTCATCAGCGCTGATGTCTAAATTTTCAGCTCAGTTAAATTTGGTTCTTGTTTGATAATCTGGTTTGCGCGTTTCGGGCTTATTAACGATCCCTGATACGCCCCACTTATTTCACCAATCGGACAGGATTTAAGCTAACCTTCCCTTACCATTCCCTTCTGTTCATACTGAATTCCAGATCAAACATTGGGCAAACATTCGTACCTAAGTCTCGAGGTCGCCACCCAGTTCGCGACACTTTTGTTTGTGCGCAACGTTTTATACCTATACTTGCATTTATTCGTGTTTGTTTAAGTTGGTGTTTGCTGACTTACGCGTACACTCCAGCCGGTGTGAGTTTCGGTATTTTTGACTGACCTTCCCCCCATTGCCTTTGTTCTCCACTATGCGGCGTTGAAAGCCAAGTCTGGTCAAGTGTGGCAGTTGTGCCTGGCTTATCTCGTCTGGGTCTTTGTGTGGGATCGCGTTAAGTTCGCTTTTTGCCTTCTCGTGTTTGCTGCATCCATCCTTACTGGTTCTGTTATAGCCCTCCAGTGGTATGTCGCCAGTTTTTGCATGAAACAGAAGACAGAGAGGAATGACAGAGAACAGTACCTCACCGCGACACAATCACTGCGCGTACGTCAACTCTCTGCACCTCTGTCGACGGCGGCATCGTTTTAAGGGAAATATCTTTATGGTATTACCGGCAAAGACAAGGGAGACTGGAATGGCCGTTTCTGGCTTATTGGTCGTCGTCAGCCAGTAATAGCCAGCCTCAAAGTGTGGAACACCCGAGGCTCGAACTCGCGACCTGTTAGTTAGAAGTCCACGCCTCTAATCACTGGGCCACGAGCCCGTTGCCCTGTCGGTTTTGATTGGAAAATATCTTTCATTTGACCAAGTTGTGAAAAACTCGACGGCGTCGGTGGAATTCGAGCCCGCGACAGCAAGAGGCCCCACCGCGGGCCGCGAGCTTGATCACATTTGGGTCAAGTTGCCCGCCCCGGCCTCCTGCAACGTATGGAATCTACCAATTCTGATACAGTATGCTGACTGCCCAAGCAGGATTTTCCAAACAATTAATCTAGAATCCACCAGATGACTACCAGGCTCACGTAATTAATTGCATTCGAGTCCCATAGAGGCCGCCGACTTTTTTACAATTGGGTCAGATGAGTTGTTCAGCTCTGCTCAAAACAACAATTGAGAAAGTGCCTTTGTTTGATTTGCCAAATACCAACTTGTATGAAAATACTGAATTCGCCCTCATTTTGGCAACTTTTCCTCGAACACGGAATTTGGCCGGATGATTGTAGCACTTTGAATACACTTCCATAGCTTGAGCGCTCCGGAGTGGTAACCCCGACGTGTCATAATCGCGCATTTGCCAGAAATAGCCCGGGCAAAATCGCCACGAAATTCCTACTCGACATCCTGATCCCATTGGTAAAGCCTTGAGCGCCAGCAAGGGCCGACCCCCGCGGGTTGCCAGTACCGGAGGGTCGCGCATGACAAGGCTGATTGCTGACCCACTCGCAGGCTTTGTGGGCGACACTGACCCGGGGCGCGGTGGTTCGCGGCCGCGTGTGAAAGCCGGAGGACAAGACTGGTGCGTTGAGACGAGTCGGGAGAAGCATTGTGTCCAGCTTCTCAGCGGAGGTCTGGGATTCTCATGGAGTCCCGCTCTCAACATGATGCCGAAATCGCAGCTTCTCGGTCTCCGTTTGCACGCCTCTCGTGCTCATTCGATTTCGCTGCAGGGGCGCGGTTTCGTTTATAGCCCGCACCGACTTTAGGCTGCGTACCACGCCGAGCGACCCCATCAAGAATTATCTACTAACCATCCTTCAGTAGTATCATGTCTGTCTTTCGGACTCAGTTCCTTCCACTTTTCGCGGTCAGATGGGGCAATGCCCGTCTGCGTGGCCTAAATGCCTTTTTAAGGCTGAAATTCCACTTTTGTCTTTGCCGCGACTAGAAATACCCTTTCGAGACTGACAGTTTTATGCAATTATTTTACCGTACTAACAACACAGGTAATGGCTAAAAGCCCAAGTTCGCGCGTCAGTTCCCTCGGAAATTAAACAAGGCAAAGTGAAACTGGAGTTAATATACCAGAAGATGGGCTGTTAACTAGTACCTATGTTGTCAGTTCGGTAAAATACACAATTCCATACTACTGGCTGCCTGTTGGCGGTTTGTGAATATAACGCGGTTATTCCGAAGTAGCTGGCAGATTTCGGCTCAAATATGCATATCAAATTTCGGACTGTTCCCGAAAAAGGTCTGTTCCGAAGGATTTACTCCAAGTTTGCGCATCAATTTCCTCGGCAATTAAACAAGGCACCGACAGACAGGTAAATCTTATATCAGTTGCGACACGAGACCATAACGGCAGTATCTGCAGGGCCCGAATTGCAGTATTGTTTATTTCCCTCGCCTCTAGCGGAAACACAAAAGTTCCACCTCCTCCTCCTCCTCGTCATCATCATCGTCGTCCTCGCCCGAAAGAGGACGGGACGAGACCAAGGGACCTACGCGCCAGCCCTTTGATCGGGATCGCGACCTCCTGGCCCCGCGGGTTGGTCTTGTCGCGAAGCGGGCCCTCATCGAGCGCTCGAAGCAATTCTCCAGCAAGTTTGCACACGGAAGCCAAAAATTCCTCTAGCTGTGTCTCCACACTTTCGATCTCTGCCGCCGGACGTCGGCCAGCTACTCTCCCTCCCTCCCACTTTCGTTATACCTCCCCCCACAATCACCCACCAGACTATGCGTGTGAAATGTCTCTATGCCTGCTGTACAATTATTGAAGACTTCAAGAAGTCGTTGGCACGTCCTGTTCTGGTTCTTTTGACTACTGTTCACCTAACCGGGGCCCGTTGTACTCCCAGAAATTTTGGACACCAAAGTAAAACTCAGTCGTGTGCAGTAAGGTAAGAGGCGCGTGCATGAAGCGCCACTTTGCCTCCGAAAGTCCTCCAATAACACTGCGCGTTGACGGGCCCCAGTGGGGGGGGGGGGCGGCATACATTTTCACCTAGAAGACAGACTGGACATCCACCCCCCACTTGGCGCACCGCAGGGCCGCCCATGTTCCGTCTGTTTGTCCTTAGAACAGACAGTTGGGGATGGACCCCGTAACTCGCAACTAATTTCCCTCACTTCGCCAACCCCAGAGGTTACTACGAGATGTTTTCCCAGTAGCGAGGCGCCTACAGCGTGCCGGGGGGGAGATTGTGGGTAGCCGCTGAACATCCCTCAGGGTCCCTCTAATTGTCTTGGAGGTCTTAAGCAGTAAGCGTCAGAGGCTGGCCGTCGAGTCTGTGTGTAGAAACGCACGAGAAACAGATGTAACATAAGCCCGTGGGCGCATCCTTCATTGATGCACCCCGTGATGGTCAACAGAGAACTAGATGTGATCGAAATCGCTGGCTGACATTACCTCGGATGCTCGTTATAGGAGCCCACGTACTATGAACAACCCCAAAAACATGGAATCCGCCGATGGCGTCCTAGAGTAGACCTGAGACCTTCCTTCCAGAACCGACACCGTGATCCCGTGTGGCTTCGTTGGCTGTAATGGTCCGAGGTCAGGTCCGCAAGTGGCAGGCTGAGGGGAGGTCGGCGCAACGTTCCACGTTGCGGCAGCCCCGATTCGAGCAAATCACCATGTGCAAATCAGAGAACTTCCAAACTTCCTGGTCAAAGCAAACTTGCTAGAACTTACGCATCAAGCGCGCCTGCCTTTAGGCTGAGATACAGTAAAGGACTGGATCGGTGAGGTCCGTAACCAATGAGGAGTCGAGGTTCTGCCAATTTCCGAGCCTTAACACGAGACCAACCCTCTTCCACGTTGCACATACACACAGACCATTCTAGATTACTTCATGGAAGTCCGCCCACCCTGTTAGGCGCATCGACTGACCAAGTGTTCCACGATGAAGATCCTAATGTGATTAAATTTGGCATTCTCAAGACTGAAACCATTGGCTGAGCGGTAAATTTCGACTTACAGTAGTGGGCTAACTCATGAAAGGTCAAACGAAATTCTGAGTAGTTTGTTCGAAAGCCGGCATCTTGAGGCAACTGAATTATCATAGATGTATGCTGCATGATGATTAGTTTTACAACCCTACTTAATTAATCTTTTCGAAACGGAAACGCATTTCAGAATTTCGGTTGACCTTTCATGAGGTAGTCCACCTACTGTAAGTCGAAATACACCACTCAGTCAATGGTCCCAGTCTTGAGAAATGCCAAATTTAATCACATTAGGACGCGAAGCGTGGTTGGTCAGAAACTTTGCCAAAGGTGACGCAATGCCGAAGTAAGTGACAGGCTGATATCCTTGCTCACCGCCTACTTCACTGAACCCTTAAAAAATTAGTCCCCCGGTCTCTGCCAAGACAGAAACCCTACATGACGACAAACAGCCCGTATTGGGGCCTGTCTTTGATAACAGACATGCTATAGACGTGGCATACAGGACGATGTATTAACAAAATAGTCATAAACAGTTACTGCACAATGTGATCTCGGGGCTAAAACAAACGAATTCCCTGTTCATTTTGGGTAAAGAAATGCAAATGAGAGAGGGAGCGCAGGAGTGTGCGTGTGTGGTGAGGAAGGCTGTCTAGGCGCAAACTTTGCGCCGAGTTCCACCACCAACACCGATCTGATGTGGCCGGGTGTCGCCGCGGGTTCCGGGGGTGCCTCCACCACCTGGCCGAGAAGGGGTGTGACGCGTCACCGTGGAGACGCCGTCCACGAACTTGGTCTTGAAGAGGACGTTGGCGTTGTTGAACATGCCATCCTTCAGGGACACCACAATGAACTGGAGGAAACAGACACAGAGATGGGAGAAGCAAGGGTGAATTTTGGAGCAACAGGGATGAGGCAGGGGTGTGTAGAAACAGCGATATGCCATGGAAAAATGTGTCATAGTTTTAGGTCAAGACTGGGGCGCCATATCACAGCGACCGGAAACCTGCCAGGCTGGGCATTAGGCACGCAGACACCCACGCAATCAGTGCGGCCTCATAGCCGACACGGACAGTGGCTCCATGCGGATGGGCAGCCGTGACTTGCGCAGGGGTTGGTGTGTATAAAGTATACTTGCGAACACACGCCTCACCCCCCCTCCCCTTCATACATCCATCATGTTCCAACTACAAGACTAGGTCAACATGACCAGGGACGAGCGTAGTGGCCGACCAGGTTGAGACGACGTCTACGCGGACCCCACACGTGCTAATTCCTACGCACGAGCCAGGCCTTCGAAAGAGCCTCTTATTGAGACGCATGGGCCGCACTGCAGTGTAGACTGTAGTTATTCGGAGGGGGGGGGGGAGGCGTGTCATCTTCGTAGTCTAAACGTGCCGCGACAACTTAAAGGCATCGGCCTCGCCCTCTTCTCCCTCCCAGGCCGAGTCCAGCCGACCGAGGACAGTAGCCGGCGTGGTTTAAAGTTTCAACCTAACGGATACCACAACCGTGCGGACATCCATCTCATCTCCCCCTTCACACACCCACAACGCTCTAATGGCAAGACAAAATTAACACAACCAATGGTGAGCGCGTGTGCGGTGGCTGACCAAGTTAAACCGAGGTTTGCGCATGCCAAATACGTGCTAATCCGAACGGGCGCACGAAACTGGCCTTAAAAAGAGCCCCTCATTGAAACGCACGGGCCACACTGCAGCCTGAATTGAGGTTATTCGGGGGAGGGGCGTGTCATCTTCGTACTTTAAACGTGCCGCAACAACTTAAAGGCATCCCAGTCCGAGCCCAGCCGGATACCACAATCCTTCAGCCTCTGGTAAGGACAAATACAACGGCGCAACCCTTTTTAGGGAAGTCGGGGTGGGATGGAGGCAATGGAACACCCAGAGCACGATCACAGTGAGGGATGTGCTTCCTCCTTGGTCGCAGTCACGACACCTAGACTGAAATTCGTCCATCAAAGTGTCCCTCTGTTACCGTCCTCCGACTGTGGGGTTACCTCAGTGAACGTTCCTCTTACTATGAGCGACCGCGGCAGGTAGTCAAACGGAGACCATGACCCCGCACAAAATGGGCTGCGTTGCAGACGGGCTGGACCAAAACGAGGCCGGGTCGGCTAACGGCAGGCGCCCGCTACTGCCGCACATGAGGGCGGGGTGAGAGAGCAGGCCTCACCTCGCGCCAGCTACTGCACCCAATCGTTGAGGGACTCGGACATTGAACTGGTGCACAGGAGAGGAAGGAACGATAGAGGTCGACTCTATGGGGGCATTCATCACCACGGCACTTCAGCGTATTCCTCACTGTAACAAAGCTGACGCACCAGCAGTCATGGCTTGAAAGGCTGCCTTTTGACGAGATAACTGAGCCCTTCTCAGGATCGAGTCGGACTGCAATGGCTCCTCCTCCCTACTCGAGATCCGAACGACCCTCACAGAAACCCGGTACACGTACTGGGGACCAGGTTGTGTGTGGTACGCGTAGAACGGCTTGTCAGCTACTGCGCCCGCTCCCAGTTCCGTTCGTCTTGTCATCAGAGCCAAACGGTGAGGGAGGACGGTCACTTCATCTGTGGCCACTCGGGCCTAACCCTTGAAAGCCAGACCGACAACGATCATCGAGGCGGATCAAGCCCTCAGTCGCAAAGCAGGGGCTGAGCTACTTCAGAAGTGAGGAATGTGTTCACGAGCAGATCAAAACACGCACGCACGCACAGATCGGCTCAACTTCAACCCGGAAGTGTGGGGGTATAGCCAACTGCTAGAACTTCCCAGTAGGAAACGCACCGGATAGTTAGTTCGTATTGACCGATGAGGACTACCACTCTCTATGAGAAGCAATGAGGACTTGAGCGCGAACCAGATTGCAGAGAGACCTTGTGCCCTATGGACGCTACACACGCAAGCACTACCCCCTCGCCTCCTCCTCCACCAACACCCACCATGTACTAAGTCTAAGTAACGGCAATTGGAAATGGATCTCAGCGCCGTGTCCGGACAGGCGTTCTCCTCTCTTGTCTCTCATATCACACGCGTAGTTGTGTTTGACAGGACAGTGATCAAGTCTGATTCCACCGGTGTCGACGGACACCTGCGTGAAGGCAGATTTCGAGTTGATCTCCAACGAAACAGTGCTCTGCTTCCTCCCGCCGCCCTTGGGTCTGGTACAACGGCGCCGTCCATTTCGAGCGATAGACACAGATGCGTTAAAGCAGGTCATGCGCAGAAACGGGTGTTCAAGAGAGAGAGGGAGAGGGAGGGAGAGAGAGGGG
>CACRXP010000101.1:1267615-1302150 GCA_902702965.1 Spirometra erinaceieuropaei
TGAATTTAAAGGACCATCGAAAATCAGTAGAAAAAATGCACGCTACTTAAATAGTCATTTTTCACCAAGGGTGGTTTCTGCAGGAGGTCAAAAAGAAGTGCATTCAAAAGCCGACATCCTGGCGATTCCAAAATGCTATAGGATTATGCTGCATGATAATCAGTATCACAATCCCACCTAAGTAATCTTTCCTCGTCGAAAACGCATTGCAGAATTTCGGCTAACATTTCATGAGATCGGTCACGCACTGTAGGCTGTGCTAAGGTTTCACGAAAAAAAAACTGACCGTTGGCCACCACTGAGTTCACTGAGGGAGTCCTTCCACACCTCACCGAAGGCGACGCGAAACTGGAGACCGTCGAGGATGGTCATTCCTTCAGGGGGCACGAGCTGTGCTCGAGCGCCGGGCAAGAGAGACGAGAAGATGTTGCAGAACTCCTGGGGCGGGGGAATAATCAAAAGCAAATTGAGCAAATTTGCGGGTTCGTCGACAGCGAACTGATTCAGGGGAGGACAAGTGAACTTACCGTGTTGACCTTCTCGTAGGCGGCCTTTAGGACCTGCTCTTTGCGCGAGTCCAAATCGTCAATGACGTCCTGAATCTTGCGCTTGTCGGCGAGGACGATTTCCTGACGTCGCAGCAACTCCGCGTACTGTTCCTCTGCAGTGCCCAGCATGTTCATCGCCCGCATGTTGACGGTGCGACTCAACTTCTCCCGCCGCTCTGTCAGTTGGGCTACGCGTTTTCGTGTCTCCGCTGGGTCGCGTTTCGCGAAATCGAAGGCTCCATCAGCCACACCGAAGAACTGCTTCTCCTCAGCTATCCAGGGGTTGGCTTCCATAAGTTGTGCCAACTAAATTAATGGGGACGGGGGGGGGGATCATTCCGTGAATTTCAAGTGACAGCTTTGTCTTAGGACTTAGTCATGGACAGTAGTAACCCGCAGACCTACCCGTTTTCCGGCCTCCTTGCTTTCCTTTGTCTGAACCTCAAGCTCATGGGTGAATCGATCGACGGCACAGTTGGCATGGGAGATCTTCTCTTTTAGGCGACCGGCTTCGGCTTCAGCTGCCTGCATGGCCTTGGCTGCCTCGTCCGCCAATTTCTGCCGTGTTTTCACCGTCTTCTTAGCATCTAAAAGAGCGGCCTTTGCTGCCTCCAATTCCGCACTCTTTGTTTCAACCTCCTTCTTGGCTGTTTCCAGGCCCGATTCGGCCTGTTCAATGTTCTCCTGAACAGCGACGAAACAAATACAGCTACTCATAATGTATAAGTAGCAAGCAACACGTGAATTGTATGCGCAAACTGGCAGCACAAAGTGGACAGTGAGCAACGAGACTTGAAGAAATATGAGGACGAGAAAGCAGATATTCAGTCTGGGGTACCTCAGCGGTGTTGTACCTGGTACTTGGAAGCAAGTGGGAGCGTATGCGTACCCGACTCTTGTTCCCAATACCAACGCGGCAGAGAAGGAGAACGCGACCGGCCACGAAAATGTGTATTAGGAAATTGCCAGTCAAGATTAACTGGAAGAAACGCATATTTATGACGCCCTAGTGTGGTTCGCCGGCATTCGGCCCAATGTCCTTCGGGAAGAACATTTCAGACGAGCTGGTCGAGAATTCGAATTCGCAGATCGGTCAGGTCCGGAGGGAAAAGCCAATGGAGAGGCGCCACGAGTAAGATGACAGCGCAGTAGAGAAAACGCACGTCGCCTCCTGTGATTGGCTAGCTCTTGTTTTTGGGAGTTTAGGCACTCCCAACAGTACCTTATTCAATACCTTTACGAGTTACGTAAAAAGCCCTTTCTTTAGACTGAATAGCTTTCCAAACTACCTTACTAACGGGAAGGTGAAAATCAGTTCTTCTCCGCATCCCGTCAGTTTGGCATGATAAAATGTACCGTACAGCATGTCTGCGTGTTCGATTTTTTCTGGTAGGGGGCACTGATCTACACGAGGCAGGTTTGGCAAAACCACCTTCGTCAACCCAAAAATTGATTCCTCAGTCCGCGTAGACCAAGTGGAGCATGTAATCACGTCATTTTTTTAAAAAAAACAGAAGTCCTCCCTTCTTCATGCACTTTGCTTTGTAAATATGTTCAATTTTGGACCCCAAAACAGACCAAAAACAATGTCGAACGGTAATGTCCTGTCCCAAAATACCTGCGAATTCTAGACATGAACATACTAAGCGCGAAACGCAGGCTATGTGCCGATTAACTTAACTTTCATGTGCATGTCAAGATTCTTTTACGGCTCGAGTTATTTTCAGCTAGTACGTAATTTCCACACAGTGTAACACATGTGTTGTGTACACAAAGTGTTTTAATATGCATATGGTTATTTTATGAAACATAAAAATTCATAAAATTGGTAATATAATTAAGCAAAAATAGCGAAAACAGTCTCAAAATCGACTGAAAAATTAGCCTTTTATTCGCAGGGTAACTTTACTGAAATATGATTAAAGTCGCCGCTCCCGGCCGGAGCTTCATAGCTCAGAAGATCAGAGCTGTCGTGGGTACGAACTCCAACGAGGCCGCCTAGTTTTTTATGATCGAGTCAGACGAATCATGCAAATCTGTTAAAGAAACTATTAATATTCCTATTTGCTAGTCACTAACTAGCGTCTCGACATGTGACCTTAAAAAAAGCGACGTCCTCATCTGGGATTGTGGACTCAAACAAGCCCATGCTTCAGCGCAATAAGTTAGCTTTCGTAGGATACGACTTTGCAAGTAATAAAACGCAGTTTATTGCCAAATTCATCTATCAACCCGCCCCTAGATAGGGAGTCGCAAGGAGACAATATGGGTAGGGACGAACTGTGCAGCTGCCCGAGGTCTCGAAAAATTAGAACTACCTTCTATTATCAACATTCAGGGCACTTATCCATGCCGACGGGGAAGCTGACTCATCGGTTGGCCGCAAGTTAACGAGGTAACTGCATCGCTACCACAACGACAGTTCGACCGTCGTGACCTGCGATGTTCCCCTGTGCTCTATAGCTGGGCGAGAGCAGACACGGTGACTTTTGCGTGGATTTTTTTTATAGTGGTAATAGACTTGCACAGCACCTACCGCACTCTCTCCTCCTCCACTTGGGCCCGGTGTCGACATCATCGAGAAGATCGGAGGCGAGGGGGGAGGGGCGCAGGTGGCTGGCGCGGCGTAAAGCTGCACCTAGGCGTACAACCACCACACCTGGTCCACAACAAACACTTTACCAGGACTTTATACCACAGCAATGGGGAGTAGCAGAGGTCCCAATTGGCGCAGAGTGAACTGACAACTGGGCCTGCCATCACACCCCGAATGTTGGCATTTTTCATGGGTGCGCATTCACGATAGGGCCTGACAGAGTCCGATTGGACCTCTTTTGGGGCAAACTACCACAAAGCCATCAGCATCACTGCCACCGAAGTCCCAGCGGCAGGGAGGATGATCAATCGAGATGGGCATAAACTGCGAATCCAACCCCGCGTGGTGTTGTCGTGTGCATCAGTCTTCGACAACCGAGACCCGAAACTCAGCTCTGATGAGGGGCAGTCAAAGTCGGTACACCCATCGCTGATCGGCTTATTTTAGATGACTGTAGATGACTGTCTGGATTTGTTAGCAACTGCGGAACTGAAGCTGAGATGCCACATAATTAATAATAATAATAATAATAGTGCATTTTAGGGTAATAGGCAATGCCCCTGATGACCCTATTGAAAACGGTACGGAAAATATAAATGTGAAATGTACATCTTACTAACATTTTGTCAGTAACATATTTGTTCACGGAAAAGAATAAAGGGTCAGGCCAAGTCAAACCTTCAGTTGTTCCAATTCTTTCTGCAACTCCTCCGCCTCCAGCCGAAGGGTCTCCTTCAGTGCGGACTTCTCCTTCAGCGCTGCAGCCGTTCGATCGACACGCTTTCGAGCCTCCTTCACGGCGGCCTCGGCCTCCTTCAGCTGTTTGTCGCGTTCCTCCTGTGCATGGTTAGCCTTATACTGAGCCTCTTTGGAGGCCCCGATGGCGGCCTCCAGTTTCTTCCTTGCCAATGTCTGCTGTTTCCTTGTGTCCTCTACAAAATGCACAGACCAGCGCGCCATGTTAGTCTTACGCAGTGGACTGCTTTGCGGCAGTCAGCGCACCAACTTACCCAGTTCACTTTTGAGGCGTTCAAGATCACTGCGGAGTCGGTGGCTTTCGAACTGGCGCATACTCGCCTCCAGGATGCCCAGCTGATGTCGTGCGGCATCCAGTTGATCTGTAAGGTCGGCTACTTGACGGGCACGTTCGGCGGCCGCCTGGGACGCGGCTCGTACAGTATCCAATTGGGACTGCGCTTGTTGCATGGCCTGCTCTACCTGCTTCCATTCGGCAAGACGTGCGAGGAGGCTGCTCGCAGCCGGTGCCCGTGATCCGCCCGAGAGGGTACCCTGGTGGAAGCGGAAAGCATAAGACAGTGACGATCAAGGAGACTGACAGGAGGATATGTATACACATGTTACTAGTCGCCATGCGACTGCCTGTGAGGGCTCTGGATTAAGCCCAAGGCAGGGCGGGAGAAGCATGTCCCGTAACCTGATCAGTGGGCGCCACAATATCACATATATACGTACATATATACAGTACCTGTGCAAACTCATAAAAATGTCGAGGTCAAAATTATAGTGGAAACTGTGGCGTGTTTTTGGTGTTGTTATTTGTGTTTATTTAGTTGAAATAAGGACAAAAATGCCGTTTGCTGAAGGAAAGTTTGGTACGGATCTGTATATTAATTAGAAAACGGGCCGAATTTGGGCGAAATCGGAGGATTCCTGATATTCAAGCAGTCTCCTACGCTATTAAAGCTTTCGGATCGAAATTCTTTGTTTCACCTTATTAATCTGTTTAAGAAGATTCATAAAAGGAAGAAATTTTTCAATAAACTTCCGAACAAAAAGAAAAAAATTAAATTTCAATATCAAGAAAATCAGGAAAATGCAAATAAATTATTTCTTATTGTGTTCAGGAAGTAACATGCGATTCTTCATCTAAAAATTCTATTTCACAAATTCATAAAGTTTTATGTTTCAAAATACCGAAATAAAAAAGTTTATCAGTGTGATTGTTTTACCAGACTGAAAATGCGGGTCGTAAACGAATATATATTGAGTTCGCGCGACATGCCGTCACTTTTCTCTACCACGCCAAAAGATACCTATGTCTAAACAATACTTATCCGAAGTTGACTTTCAGCGCATTCGAAAATTAGCGGCGGAGGGAATCCCGCGTGAGTCGTTAGCTAGTATTTTCAATATTAGCAAGGTCACTCTGTGGCGCATTATTAATGATAAAACTGTTCCTAGAAATAAGATAGGGGGACCCAAACGGTCCACAAGTAAGCAAGACGACGATTTTATTCGTCGTACATTAAAAAAGTTTCATTACATGCCCATTGAGACCATTCAACGGGAACATCTGCCGATGTATTCTATGAACATAATTAGGAGAAGGATGAAGGAATTTGAACTGCAGCGGCGGAAGGCCATGATTAAGCCATATTTAAGTAGAAAACTAATTAGAGAACGGCTTTTATTTGCTAAGAATTATATTGATTACAGATCTTCATTTTGGAAGGGCATTTTCTTCTGCGATGAGGTTCTATTTTTAGACAAGCCTAAGAAATCGCTCCAAACCGTCATATGTGGAAAGAACTTCCCAAGAGAACACACTACACCGACGGCAACATTCAAGAACTGTCGGCGGATGATGGTTTGGATGGCGATTAAATTCGGCGAGCGGCCTGTCTGGCGGTCAACATCCGACACCATCAACAGCAAGGTTTTTATTGCAATTGTCAAAGATGCTTTCGGTTACAACGGCATAAGTCGGCGCCGAATGGATACTGTAATTTTGCACGACAAGGCACCTGTCCACCGCTCTAGAGAGGTACGAATTTAATGCCGCTTGCAAATATAATCTAACATTTTAGACAACAACCACGCTCTCCGCAATTGGCCTCCAATCCATTTTCATCCCGGCCAACAGTCCCGATTTAAATCCTATCGAAAATCTTTTTGGAATAGTCAAAAGAAATTGGCACAAAGCTAAGAAGACTCTTTCAATGCAGGACAAATTGGATTTTATACTCAATAATTACATTTTGCAATCCACCATAGATAACCTCGTCATGTCTATGTCTGACAGACTTTCTGCCGTTATTAATTCAAATGGACATTCAAAAAAGTACTGATTTTTTTGTATCTGTTTCTGTCCTCAATTATTTTTGCCCTTTTATGCACCCTGCTCCTTTATACGCCCCCATACGTAGCCTTTATTAACTTGGTTGTAATATAGGCGTTTCTCGAAAATGTGACTTCTGTCGAAAATTATTTATTTTTATCTCAGTAAATAATATTTTCTAAACCAAACTTTGCTTTATTTCTTTGACACGTCTTTTAGTTTCCGCTATCAGACTTTGGGAGTCGTAGTGTTTACCGATTCTGCGTTATAGTCGTTAATTCATGACATTTCATGAGTTAGCACAGGTACCGTATAATGGTAGGAGGCGTTCACCGATCGTTCTTACGGAACTCACTCGTTCCGTTGTGCCTTACGGGCTCTCTCTCTCTCGTGCTCAACCAGCAGCCGCACAGCAGCGCATGATATAGGCAGTATGTTATTACCGACAAAGACAAGGGAGACTGGAATGGCCATTTCTGGCTTATTAGCCGTCGTCAGTCAGTCATACCCAAACCGAAGTGCGGAACATCTAGAGTTCGAACTCGCGGCCTGTTAGTTTGACGTCCAACGTTTCTAACCACTGGGCCACGGGTCAGTTGTCCTGTCCGTATATGTGTATATATCGCAAGATGGCGACAAATACCAGATACATGTCCTATGCTGATCCAACAGAGATCTTCAGATGTTGAGTGAAACAGCCGAACTGGTTACAAGTCACGAACGCGGCCACTCTTAGGGCTCAGAACATGATCCAACGACAGCCTCCTGCAATCCATCAATAAGTGTAATGAGCTCCCGGTACCATATTCGGTGCTGAGACATACTCGGAGCAGAGAAATCAGTCACGTGGGGAGGGCGCGGGCGCTCAACTATCCTAGTGACAGCGGGTCAAATTTCCGAGTAATTATCACGCCAACATCTAACGCGGATGATGAAATTGCGGCAATTGACGACACGGACGCGGACTCACGAGCCATTATCGCCTTAGTTACGTTCCCAAATGGTGATCACGTGGCCCCACGGCAGCTACGTACTACAAATACTGCAGTCGTTGTGCCTCCACTACCTTTATCCGCAACCGTCTCCGATGATGGGTTTGAGTGAGGATCCGAAACGTCAGGCTAATAACCTTCTTGCTCCAGTGATCGCATCTTCTTCTTCTGAATCCAACCTCAATCTACGAAACTGATCCGATAACGGGCAGACCCCGTCGGTCCGCTTAATTCCGCGGCGTATGTTGTTCCGATGTGAGACCCAATGAATGGGGTGTTCGGTGCAGAGGCCGCGAGACACTTGACCACTTACACGCCCTTTCGGAGCCCGCAAAACCTCCCTTGCTGAAACTGTCTCAGTTGTTCGACCCCCATCTACAGACTCCAAACACCTGAAAAGATTGTTTTCTGCTCAGCATTGACCAATTGGACTCAATCCACTGAAAATTGAAGGGGATGATAGAGTTCTAATCATGTGGTTACGACTAGGGAAATCGGGTAACATTTTAGTGCTAGTCATTTCACCGGCGTACGTGAACTAAAAATGATTTAGGAGTTTGCAGTCTGAAAATTCGGTTTCGCATGGTCCGTCTGATGCGAATCACCGAAACGTTATTAGGTGTTTTGGACACTTGTCTAGATGACACCTTCAAGATTCATTTTTAAACGGGCTGAATATACTGGCTGCCTGTTGGTGGTTTGTGAACATTAGGCGGTTATTCCGCAGTAGCTGATGGATTTCAGCCCAAATACTCATATCAACTTTTGGACTGCGTCTGAAAAGACCTGTTCTGTAGAAGCGACTTCAAGGTCGCGCATTAATTTCCTTGGAAATTAAACAAGACAAGGTGAGACTGGGGTTCATATACCAGAAAACACAAGGGGAAGGCTGGGGGACCCACTGATGAGCCGAATCCCTGGCAGATGTGTCAGGCAACGGCACAGGATCGGCGAAACACGCCTGCCCGGGCTTTTAGCTAGCACCTGTGTTGTCAGCACGGTTAAATAATTGCGCAATTCTCACTACTGGCTGCCTGTTAGATGGTTATTCTACTGTAGCTGATGGATTTCAGCTCAAAAATTCCTATCCACTTTCGGACCCTGTCTGAAAAGGTCCGTTCCGAAGGATTCACCTCAAGGTCGCGCATTAATTTCCTCGAAAACGTGAAGGGTTAACTGTCCTACCAGCGTTTTCATGAGATCCGTTGGTGCCAAGTCCCAGTTATTCCGCAGTAGCTGATGGATTTCAGCTGAAATATTCACATCAAATTTCGGACCGTGCCTGAAAAGGTCTGTTCGGAAGGATTTACTCCAAGTTCGCGCGCCAATTTCCCCCGAAAACTAAGCAAGGCATGGTCATCGTCGATCATGACAAACAAACTACCATGGTGCACATGTAAACTCTCAACTTAAAAACATTGAAATTCGAGGTGAGGGTAGAGTTAGAGTCTTACCTGTGGATCAAAGACGTCGCCATCAAATGTCACCGTACGGCGTTCGATGCCCGGGTGAAAGGCTACCTTGCGGGCAATGTCCAGCGTGGGGCAGACAAGGAGGCCACCAAACACGTAGTCCATGATAGGCTGGAGATGCGGTGGGTATCGAATGAGGGAGATGGCAGGCGCAACATTTTGCGCGCCAACCAGTTGCTGAGCTTTGGAGAGCACCTCTGGCGGAATAGTGGGACCGCGGATCTGGTTCAACGGCAGCATTGTGATTCGACGGCGCAGTTGACCGCGTTCAAGCAGCAGCTTGCCCGTCTTCTCCGTATCGACTGCCAGATTGTAGAGCTGTTATAGGAATGACAAAAGATTGCACGGGTAGGGTAGTGCCGCATCGAGTTAGCTGTAGGAGTGGCTGGGGTCGAGGATATCAGCATGTCATTTACTTCGGCACTGCGTCACCTTTGGCAAGGTACCTGACCAACCACGCTTCGCATCGGGAAGAACTCCCTCCCCACTGCCCGAAAAGGCAGTACGCTACACCCGCCTCACTGATTGCCTGTTACATGCTATACTAACGCAGTTACCGGCCCTGAAGCTTGCGCAGATACAATGGGTGGTACAGACGATCAACACGAGGTGAGCTTGATGTCATTTCCATCGTCACCCAGCCATGATGCAGTCTCAGATTAGAAAGACCGGAACTCTTTGGCCACTCAGCACTACAGTAAGTGAGCTAATTCATGAAATATCAATCGAAATTCGTTTTCGTTTCGAAAAGATTAATTAAGTAGGACAGCGGAATTCTATAATAATTCAGTTACCTCAGGATGTCGGCTTTAGTACGAACTTCTTTCCGACTGCATGCAAAAGCTATACCCTGCAAACGAACGACTACTTAAGTAGAGTGCATTTTTCATTGATTTTCGATGCCCTTAAAAATCCAACTATATATTTATGGAAATCGTGAAAAAAATATTCATCCTTCCGTTCATTCGGTAGAAAATTGCGTCTTCCAATTTTATACTCGAAGGAAGGGTATAATTCGGTTTTCAATAACTTTTCAAATTCCCGAATAATTTTGAACCCGCTCTACCGTCACACTTGAATTCAGGGTTTCCAAACTACAGGCCGTATACTTTCCGCGTACGGAAAACCACACATTTCTCTACGGTAATAAAGAGCGACCATATAGGGTTCATAAAATTTAGCAGTGGATTAAAGCCATATTGTTAACTTTAGAAGCCACATTTGTAAACGCAGAGCCATGACGTTTTATGAACAGCTATTTGACGTTGTTAAATAATTTCACAATAAGGAACTTTTTTAAAACCGAATCATGCCCTTCCTTCGAATATAAAATTTTCTACCGAATGAGCAAAAGAATGAATATGTTTATGCACGTTTTCCATGAAATATAACTGAATTTTTAAGAGCATCGAAAAACAATGAGAGAAAAATGCACGCTACTAAAGTAGTCATCTTTTACAGAGTATAGTTCTTGCATGCAGTCGAAAATAAGTTCATTTGAAAGCCGGCATCCTGACGTAACTGACTAGTTTTACAACCCTACTCAATTAGTCTTTTCGAAACGAAAACGCATTTCGGAATTTCAGTGGACATTTCAAGAGTTAGCCCACCTACTGTACTCTCAAGTCCCTGGCCAACAAGTTCATCAAGGGAAGGAGCGGAAACACGGAGAATGAACTGAAACGCTGGAGGCGGGAAAGAACGCAAGTACAGTTCGAACCCGCACCTAGGCGTACCACTACAGGCCCTGATCCACAACAAACACTTGGCCAGGATTTTGAACAATACCAAAAGTAGGGGAGACGACATGGATCCCAATTAGCGCGACGTGAGTCGGCAACTGGGCCTGCTAGCGCACGCCGCATGCTGGGCATTTGTAATGCGTGTGCATTCCCGATAACACACCTGCCAAAATCCGATTTGGCTCCTGTGTTGGTCCAGCGCATCTACTGCGTGGCATGTTTTCGGAGCACGACCTTACATGCCCAAGTATGCATCAAAGACAACCGGCCTACCTTGCCTCCGGCAGCCACTTCGATGGCTGTGGCGTACTTGGGATCCGTGAGATCAAACAACTTTGCCACGACTCCCAGGACTCGCCGTCGGTCAAAGTTAGGCTGCGGATCAGCGTACTCGACAGTAAGCTGGTTAAATTGTCGCGCAAACTCGTCATTCTTGGCTTGGAGGTCACGTAGGCTTCGAGTGACTTGGTTCTGCCTTTCTAAAAGGGAAGAGAAGTGAGAAACCAAAGATGCAGCTACACAACCAGGTAAACGAAGGGACTGGATGAGCGCCAGAACCGGCTAAAAGGCCGATCTGAAAATCTGAGATCCCAACCGAAGGCCATGGGACCAAGCCGTAAGACGGACTATCAGGAAGAGAGGAAATTGGCGAGGACAGAGGGTTGGCAAAATAAACCTATGACACACGACTGCTAGTAACCTGACGGAGCAGGCTAGTAAAAACCCTGTTGCTGCGATCGTATCTTCATCTTCGCATTGAGTAGAATCGCGACCGAACAACCGCATTCTGCGGCACTACATGAGCTTTCATTCATTTTAATCCTTTTAAACTTGCGTGCACTTCCCAGCGAACGGACATTCTCGCATTCATGATGCATAATCAATGAAGACGTTTAATAGCAGTTCACTGATAATGTTCGTATGCTGCTTTGCGCAGAGGTTTAAGAATCCGCTAGTATCAGTGGCAGAAGCAGCGTTCGCAGAAATGTTTATTTTGCTCTCCGGTGGCAGATCCTGTGCAGTGCTCACCTTCAGGTCTCCGGTAGAAACGCGCCATTTTGCCACCGATTGACTGCAACTCAATTTGACCCGAAGTTGCACGCTCCCTAAGACGGTCATAAGTTCAGCCCTGATAAGGTCGAGATCGAATACTCTGCAGGGCAGCTGAAGGTAGCATGATTGTCAGGTAGGCGTCCAATTCATTAGCAAGTCAATTTGCCTAGAGCTTTACAGCCCTGCATACTTGCACGAAAAGAACTCGGGCAACCAATCAAAGCGTGTGCATAAACCAATGCCCGGCAGTGACGATGCGCTATGCGGGCTAAGTAGCCTAATAGTGGACAACGACAAATAAGCTAGTAATGACCATACCAGGCTGCGTTCTCCTCGTTGACAGAAATCCTCGATACCTGGAAGGCGCATCAGACGGCAAGAGACATCTCTTGGTAGATGGACGCTCACCGACCGGTTGCGGGACTCACTCGCCCTGTTGTGCTTTTGGGGCTTCATTTATATTTCCCCACCCCCACCCCCAGTCGTCGCATGGCAACTAATATTGTATTCAGAAGTAGATTGCCAACCAAGACAAGGAAGACTGGAATGGCCATTTCAGGCCTAATAGCCGTCGTCAGCCAGCCATATACAATCCCAGGATTTGTAAGCCCCGAGGCTCGAGCCCGCGACCTAACCGTTGAGCAGTGTTATTCCTGTCGTGCAGGGTCAGTGGGCGTAACAATCAAATCATTGGTTTCGAAGTCGAAGTCAAATTTGCTCCGACTTACTTATAGTGAAAAACAGGACCTCGACGACATGGGGTGGGACGGACTATCAACGACTAATAACAGTTTCGGGCAGGGTCCGAATGTGTGCATTTCAAGAATCCCGCAAATGGTCCCTTGCATGTCTTCGAGGGGAAAGACTGAGTTAAGACAATCGTGCTTGTTGAATGTGAGAGCGGCTTCGCTAAGGAGAATGTCTGTTAGCTTCAGGCAAGCTGAAATAAGTCGTGTTGAGCTTTCGGCTGGGCCGGCGAATTATATATTATATGAAGACGGCTGACGGTGGGGAGGATAATCAACTGTGAACAGTCGAAGCGCACGACATTTAAATTCTCGTGATGAAACCATTTTAGTCGAACGCCAGCCGCTTGCACGAGCACAGACGATAAAGACTTAACAGTGACCACCAGTGAGGGGGTGAGAGAGAGAGAGAGAGAGAGAGAGAGAGAGAGCGACAACTTGGAGGATCTGCTAACATCGGAAATCAGCAAACCTTCCTAAATCAAGGCTCAGCAGATCCGTTTAATCGGTCCGGCAAGGTCAAGCCGCTTTAGTATGAACATCCTCACTCACCTGCCATCGTGTTCTCATCCCCGCCCGCGGCCTCATCCTCAGCCTTGAGTTTACTCAACTGCTTGGACAGTTGATCAATTCGGCCAGTGAGCTGACGTCGTTGGGCATCATGCGCGGATTCCGACTGTTTCATCGTGCCAGTGGCTTTGGCCAACTCGCGTTCAGCCTGTCGCACCTCCTCACCCAGATGACGTTCGCGCATCTCCAGTTGGCGCACTTCTGTCTCCAGGGCCAGACGATGGCCCTCGGCAAGACGGGCTTGCTCGGCCAGGCTGGCAGACGCCCCGTCCTGACCGCGAGACAGACCCGAGGTAGTTGCCTAAAAAGCAGATACACACCTGTCACCACCACCACCGGTAATCTTTGGAAGTCAAATACGACGGTGCAGCAGTATGTGTCCAGCGTCTTTGAATGAGACTACAGAGAGCAAATCAGTTAGTTTGGCTGCCTCAAAGGCGGTTTGTTCGGCGTAGAGACCTTGTTGTCCGCAATGTTTGAAAAAATGCTTAGTAAGGGTCTGCCACAATGTTGTTGGAAGGGCTTAGCCCAGTGTGTAGGCCTTCACTTTTTACCAAAACTGAGTCTTGCCATTTCCTGGGATGGTTTCACCTCCCGTTGGGGCATGGCTATTCACCAGAAGACTGAAACGGTTATCGCAGCCTGAGAAGTCCGCTTTAGAGCAGGTTAGCGCTACCGTCCAGAGATTTCTCAGCGTCCTTTTACAGCTTTCTCGCATGATGGACAGGTATGCAGTAGCCTACCGCGCAAACAATTTCGATATGTCCATGAAGTGAGAAGAATGCAACTTTACAAAGCGAGGACAGTCGCAAGCTCCTGGTTTGAGTGAATGTTTAAAAGACATCTCAGGCGTCCTGTTAGGAGCCTTGCTAGGTGTCAATGGCACTGAGTCGAAGACAGATCCGTACCAAGGGGTACTGTAGAAAGGAAAGGCGGTGTGTCTGCGAGCGTCTGATGGTGAAACGTTTCCCTGTAACTGACCGTGCGCTGATTATGCTCTCGCGGAACGAAGGAGGATCAACCCCGAGAACCTATCGTTTAGATGACAAACGAAGGATGGGGTAGTAGCACCACACATCGACCGTCCACATCCGACGCAGCTTGCATCCACGGTAAAACAATGGTGCCGGCAAAGACAAGGTGCACTGGAAGGGAAATCATAGCACATTTCCGCAAGCATTTAATGATATCCCAACCACGAAGCTCCAAGGCAAAACGGCAAAGCCAAGTTTCATCTCCCAAAAGGCATAGATGGATTAGTGCCTCTCCTATGCAGTTTTAGGAATTCCCGCCACCAGTCGATGACATGGACCCGTAGCTCGTGAAATCTCGGCGATCGACAATTAGCAGGCGTCCGGTATGCGTTGGGAGGTATCACTGACCACGTGTGGAAATGTACATTAATTTCGTCATGCGACAGTGCCTGGGTTCTGGAGCCGAAACTCTAATAAAAAGTAAAAACGCAAATCTCTGTCCTGCACTGAGGATACATCAATGGACGTAGCTCCAAAGAAAATCTCCCTCTCTTTCTACCAGTTAAATGATAAGTTGGGGGATGCTCGCATAACATCACTTTCTTTTACCGTGATCAGTCGGGCGAATGAAAGGGACATATGGCCCAATCTTTGTTTTACCGAGATAAAGGTATTCAATACTTACGGAGTGCCTTACGACAAAGCGGGTGAACTACCACGGTTATGCAGAGAAATCAAAGAAATTTACATACTGAATGCTCAAAACAATGCAGTGGAATTACAGAAATGGAGACAATATATGGGCTGAGGATAGGCGATTGTTAGATAAAATGTACGGTTTGAGATTAGGCCAAGACGTGTTTTTCGATTAAGTCACTACTTGCTCGCAGTTGCCTGGATCGCTGCTTGTCCTGTTTTCTGACAACGCCGATCAACCCAGAGGTACTTTCAGACCTACAATCCTTCGCCGGCCTTATGACTGGGTCGGCGTCTATTTCTTACCTGGCAAAGCGCAGACAAATTACTTTAACCAAGTCCTTTGTGAGGCAGAGTGGGAGTAGTCGTACTAGTGTCAGAAGGATATCAAGTCTACTTACATATACTAAAGGGGTCAGAAGAGGTCACAAATGAAAACTGACCTGTAATACATTGGAGCCACCCAAACAAATCCAACTGCTAAAATACATGAATGCCATAACTGCTAGACTGTTTAACAGGAAAGCGCTCTTGGTGCCAAACATATTACACCGACTATGTGAACCAGGCCTGACAGTCGTTAACATCCCTTTAATTGTTGTTGGAAGGTATGAAAAGTCCATCGACTCTTAGATCGGCTTTCCTATTCTGCCCGTAGCCTTCAGCCCTAAAGGCCTATCTCAGCGTCGAACGTTCTGTTGCACCTCATTCAGATGCCCCGGATATTATCAAACACTGGATTCATTTATGGCTGAAATGACGGCCTGAGAGACTCAAGATTGTCTATGAAGTAGTGAGTGGCAAAAGAAACTACAGTCCAGGTCCGAAGGCTGACGTCACGACAGTTTCCAATTACAGTGCCGATTAGTATGGAGACTTGGAGAACACAAAATAAATTCTTGATAGAACTTATTGAGCCTTAAACGAAGGCCTACCCTATATGGTAAGCGATTAGGTTATCGCATCTGTTTTAAGTTCGTAGGGCGAGCTGAGCGCGGAGCGTGAGGCACTCACGTCAGGATTAATTATTAAGTGTTTACTTGGATTTAAATCTACATAAAACAAAAACTACCAACAGAAAATACAACGAAACAAAAGCCTCATGAGGGCTAGTTATGATATATGTGGACAAAGTCAGGCATAGTTAACTCGCCTCCAGATTAGCCTGTGCAATCGTTAGGTCTTCCGTAGCCTGTTGCGCCGCCTTCGCAAGTTCTTGGAACTCAACGCCAGCTGCAACCTCTGCGGCGCGTTGCTTTTCGGTGAACTGCTTATTCAGATCCTTCAATTGGGTCCCGAGAGATTGTAGCCGCCTTTGAGTGGATTTCAGATTCTCAGTAGCGCGGCTTGACGCACCCGATGCAACCGCTTCGGCCTTCTGACATGCTGACATGATGGCTTCCGCCTCTTCAAGGGCAGGGCCTTGTAACTAAGTCCAAAGCACGAGGTGTCAACATCAGAGCCGAAAATAATAATGAGGCGCCGCAAGACGAGGGAGAAAACCAACCTTATTATGTTCTTCTGACAGCTCGCAAAGTTTTCGTTCCAATTTCGCTTTTTCCTCGTTCAGTTGTTCGACCCTCTGCTTTTCTTCGTTAACTTGGGCTTCTAATTTGAGCAAGTCGTTCTTTGTGCGCTGTGTTGCTTCTTCGAGACAAGTAAAGTCATATGCAACGGTGAACTTCGTCAAGTGTTCGATTTCACGGACTACCTTTTGGTATTCCAAGTAGCTGCTTCGCTCTTCTCTAAGTTTTCTAATGGTTGGGGTGATGTCTTCCCTCAAGACTCTGTCAATTTCTCGCAGCTTCGAGTCCTTTTTTTCGATGGTTTTCAGCGCGGCCTCTTTTTTTGTTTCATACAATTTTGTACTTGCGGCTTCTTCTAATAATGACAGAATCTTAAACATAACCTCAGATAAAAATAAACAACTTCGGGCGGCTTCATGTTTAGAACCTTCGTGATGCGACCCTGCATAATCAAGAAGTGGGGATTGTTGACGTTCAATTGCACGGAGTGAAACAAGTCCTGGACGCGTGTGTTTGTAGCGTTCGTACCATTAATGAGATACTTATTTTTGCCGCCAACGACAATCTAAAGTCTGCAGATAATTTTTACGGGCATTACCTGCCGAGTGATAGTGAGTTCATCGAACTGTTCATAACCATACGGAGATGTCGACTTGTCTGTATTGTCAAAGACAATGCTGACTGTGGCCTTTGTTATTCCAGCCTGTCCGCTCTTGTAAACTAACTCTTGGAGATTGGTTGCTCTAACCTGGTTTTAAAGATTGGCTTAAAATAACCAAAGGAATACTTGTGAGAGGTTCGTTATGCCAAGGAGAAAACATATAGCATCCAAGATATTTGACTTCCCGGAACCATTTAGCCCAGTAATCGCATTGAACTGCACATCAAATCCTGGTATTTCTGTACGTTGGCAATAAGATTTAAAGCCATCAATAACCATCGACCTAATGTGCATCTTTCAAAAACACACATCAAAAAATGCGGCAAATGTGCCAGTCAAGGTCAATCAGATGCGGTTAAAGGAAATACGGTGATTATGCCCTACTTAGTTGCAGACGGAACTACAATGTACACAAACGGAAGAAGGCACTAGATGGTGGTCAATTCTGACATTCAGACAATATAAGATGTCAACGGGGACGCAAATGGATAGATTAAATGCCGAATTAAAAAAGTTCATTCCGAAGAAGAAACCATGAAGTTCTATTAAAAGCCCACTATATATCAGAATTTCATTATGTAGGAGCATAGATGCAAGACCCATAGAAAGTGTGTGACAAACAGCGGAAAAAAAAACAGTTAAATATAGAAGACGGGGAAATCCGCAACTTATTAACATGCTCGAGGAGCATCATGCGAGTTTATGTCCCTTTATTTTAGTTAAAAAAAAACCTCCATCTTGAACCACCTAGTTTCTGGACGAAGGTAACAAAAGCAAGGTTAGCGGTGAAAAATAAAAAAAATCGCCATAAGCGTGCGTAGACAAGACGCTAGATGTCGCCACTGATGCGATTGAAAGCTCATGCGTAGTAGTTACAGTTCAAATCGGCATCACGCCCACATTTGCAGGTTGTAGGCTTTTGTACACTTTTGATTTGTTTCGCTACATTTTTTTGTACACCTAACCTGCCTGTACATTTGTTTGACTAAACGAAAATACACATTAACAACGCTACGGCGGCCAACATGTGTTCTGGTCTCGAGTGTGTTTGACGTCGTTATTTCTTGGCGTGCGCTTGTCACCTCTCAATACTCTTAGCAATTCGTACGTGCTGACGGAGACTTCCTCCTCAAAGCCGACTTCAACGTATCATCGCGGAACCTAGAGCCTCCCTTCAAGCAGTTCCTCATCGGGACTCTATCTCTCTACTTGATAGGATTCTACTTTACGTGAGTCTAAAACATTTCTTTTCTGGTTCTTTCAATCTGTACATTCTGTTTTTGTTGGTAAACACAATTCCCCCATTCGGGGTTAGTTTTTTTCTGCATATATTATTGTTTGTAGTTTCTAAGTCCACATTTCCTCTACAAAACTGGTGACCCCGCTTTTTCCTGCATTCCGAACCTTTTTTTATTTACCATGGCCAGTGACGACTCCCAAAAAGACTCACTCGACATTAACACCCTTTCTTTTAAACTGCCACCGTTTACCCCGAGCAACCCTCGCGTTTGCTTCAGGCAGATTGAGGCTCTTTTTGTGACAAGCCGCATTACTAGCGAGCGTACCCGCTTTTCGTACGTTTTGCAGTCACTCCCATTTGATGTAGCCGACAAATCGTATACGCTGCTGAAGGAAGCGGTTATCCAACGGGTAGCTAAATCGGCCAACCTTACGCAGCGGGAAATTTTCAGGCAAGTAGAACTAGGTGATCAGACACCTTCCCAGCTCATGCGTCACATGCGCTCACTTCTCGCTGGTAGGCACATGGACGACGCCATTTTTCGCGAGATTTGGTTAGAAAAGTTACCGGTGCCTATGCAGCAGGTTTTGGCTATGTTGGACTCCAATACACCTTTAGAGAAACTAGCTACCCACGCCGACAGAATCAAAGAGTGTTACCCCATTGGTGCCTCGTGTTCCACTATTCAACAGCCACCGCCTTCCAAAGGCAAGCCCCATCAGGGCATTGACTCCGATTCTGAAGGCCCACCATTATCAGAGCACGACACTCCCTACACGGAAAAAGCTCCATGCTGTTGCACAACCCGACGCGCGCCCACATCAGCCGGTCCTCCCAGAACACCCATCGCCGCTTATCGCACCGATTACGACGACCTGAGAGACACTGTGCGTCTCCTTTGCACTCAGGTGAGCAACATGTGCTCTGCGCTTAACAGTCTTCAAGCGGCTAGAAAACAGCAATGCTCACATCGTCGGTCTAAATCCCGTGAGCGGCGTTCCTAACCCTTATGTTGGTATCACCGCACTTATGGCCCGAAAGCTCGAAAGTGCATACCTCCTTGTTCGTTCGCTTGTCCTCCACAGTTAAACGACCACGCCAGCCAGTAATGGCGACGACTGCTGCTGGCCCGTCGCGACCCAGTCGCCTTTTCTATATTAACGACAAGTCGAGCGGCCTTCGTTTCCTGGTCGATACCGGTGCCGAGGTCAGTGTCATCCCGTCTCTAAGGCGTCACCGCCTCAAGCCATCGCAGTTCTCATTGCAGGCTGCAAATAGCACCACAATCAGCACCTACGGCCAACGGTCCCTCACTTTAGATCTTGGTCTCCGGCGACGTTTTCAATGGGTCTTTATTGAGGCTGACGTCAAATCGCCCATTATCGGGGCCGACTTTTTATCATCTTTCGGCTTAACAGTCGATGTCAGACACCACCACCCAACTCTTTACTATAGGTACCATTAGCTCTGAACGGTCGGTTGGCATTCATGTCACCATCCCCAGCACTCCTTTCGCTGACATTTTGAAGGACTACCCGACCATCAATAAACCATTCCATTTTACCGAAACCGTTCAACACGGAGTGAAACATCACATTGTCGCGGCAGGGCAACCAGTGCACGCTCGTCCGCGTAGACCCCACCCTGACAAGCCCCGAATAGCAAAGAACGAATTCGAACATATGATGAATCTGGGCATTATACGCCCTTCATCTAGCCCATGGGCCTCACCACTGCACATGGTGCCAAAGAAGTCCCCGGACGATTGGAGACCGTGCGGTGATTATCGAGCCCTAAACAGGTCCACAATCCCTGACCGGTACCCCATTCCCCACATTCATGACTTTTCCCACATGTTAGCCGGCGAAACTATTTTTTCCAAGATAGACCTCGTCAGGGCGTACCACCAAATCCCGGTCGCTGAGGAAGATATCCCAAAGACCGCTATCACGACACCCTTTGGGCTGTTCGAATTTATTCGCATGCCTTTTGGCTTGATCAATGCTGCCCAGTCGTTTCAGCGCTTCATCGATGAGATCTTCCGGGGCCTTCCATTCGTTTACGCCTACATCGACGACATACTCGTCGCAAGCTCTTCGGCAGAGGAACATGCCTCGCATTTACGCCGCATATTCGATCGTTTCCAGCAACACGGTTTGCAATTAAACGTCGACAAATGCGTTTTTGGCGTTAATTCTCTCGATTTCCTTGGCCATCACGTCGATCAGCACGGAATCACTCCACTTACAGAGAAGGTGCAATGCATCTTGTCTTTCCCCGTTCCCAACACACTCACTCAGCTGCGACGTTTCATAGGCCTTATCAACTATTACAGACGTTTTATTCCCCATTGTGCGGCAATCCTGGCTCCCTTGACTGACCTTTTAAGGTCGAAAGCAAAAACTATTAAACTTTCACCAGCAGCCCATACAGCTTTTGAGGAAGCGAAAAAGGCTCTTGCCGACGCCACCATGCTGCACCACCTCAGCTCTGACGCTCATGCACAGCTCATTTTGACCACCGACGCTTCCAGCAGTGCTGTCGGCGCAGTCTTGCATCAACAGGTGAATAACCAGTTGCAGCCTTCAGCTTTCTTTTCACAGAAGCTACAACCGGCGCAGACTCGCTACAGTACTTTCTCTCGCGAGCTCCTTGCCGTCTACTTGGCCATACGTCACTTTCGACACCTTTTAGAGGGCAGAGACTTTTCGGTCCACACCGACCACAAGCCTCTCACTTACGCCCTGAAGGCCAAGCCCGATCGGTACTCGCCCAGGGAAGTTCGTCATCTGGACTATATTTCGCAGTTTACTGCTGACATCCGCTACGTCCGAGGCAGCGACAATGTCGTTGCTGATGCATTATCCCGTCCGGACATCAACACACTCACATCCGATTTTGACCTGGAGAGGCTTGCAGACCTCCAAACAGCAGACGAGTCCATCGCGGACTTACGTACGTCTACTACTCTGCAGCTTCGAGATGCACCACTTCCTGCGTCACCAGGTACGATTTTGTGCGATTGGTCCACAGGCACCCCTCGTCCTGTTGTTCCACTATCCTATCATAAGGTCGTCTTTGACCACTTTCACTCCCTCTCCCACCCTGGCATTCGCGCTGGACGTAAGTTAATCGCGGCTCGTTTTGTTTGGCCGAAGATGAATTCCGACATTGCTCTTTGGACCAAACAGTGTCTCGCATGCCAGAAGAACAAGGTTCATCGACACACTATCTCCCCTCCAAGTACCTTTGCGGTCCCGGATGTTCGATTTAATCATGTTCACTTGGATTTAATCGGACCGTTACCCCCTTCAGGTGGGTACACACATATCCTGACGGCCGTTGACCGTTTCACACGATGGCCGATTGCCGTTCCTATCTCGGATACCTTGGCAGAAAATATCGCCATGGTTTTTCTGACCCACTGGATCTCAACTTTTGGTGTGCCAGCCACCCTTACCACCGACCGCGGAAGTCATTTCCAATCTAGCCTCTTCCATGAGTTCACTAGACTGCTCGGGTGCGCTCACATCACAACCACGGCATACCATCCTGCCTCCAACGGTCTCGTTGAGCGTCTACACCGCCAACTGAAGTCCGCACTGATGTCCCAAACAGAGTCAGCTACTTGGAGTGTCAATCTCCCTCTCGTGCTTTTGGGCATCCGATCTTCTGTCAAGGAGGACATCCAATGCACTGCCGCCGAACTTGTGTACGGTACACCCCTCCGTCTGCCCGGCGAATTTGTGCAGCCTTCCACAACAAACACTAACATTACGAGCACCTTCGTACAGCAGTTGAAACAACGCATGGCTCAACTGCGTCCAACCCCCACTCGTCTGACCTCGAAACACGTGTTTGTACACGAGGACCTTAAATCCGCCCCCTTTGTTTTCGTCCGGCATGACGCAGTGCGCAAGCCCCTTTGTTCTCCCTACGATGGCCCATATAAGGTCGTTCAGCGGGATGACAAGTTTTACGTCCTTCAAAAGGCTGATAAGACTGACACGATCTCCATTGGCCGCCTTAAGCCAGCCTATCTGGAGTGCCTCCCGTCGACCAGTGCGCCATCCATTCCCCCTACTACGTCCTCACCCGATACACCCACTCCGCTCACCTGCCCTCCATCACCACACTTGACCATTCTACCCACCCAACCGGGTCCTCCTCCTACACCACCGCCTATTTCATCTCGTTCCGGTAGACATATCCGTTTTCCCGCCAGACTTAAAGACTTTGTAGTGTAATTTTTTCCCGTTTTATTCTATCGAGCGTTTTGTTTCTTTGGCAAACGCTCTGGTGGGGGAGTTGTGTAGGCTTTTGTACACTTTTGATTTGTTTCGCTACATTTTCTTGTACACCTAACCTGCCTGTACATTTGTTTGACTAAACGAAAATACACATTAACAACGCTACGGCGGCCAACATGTGTTCTGGTCTCGAGTGTGTTTGACGTCGTTATTTCTTGGCGTGCGCTTGTCACCTCTCAATACTCTTAGCAATTCGTACGTGCTGACGGAGACTTCCTCCTCAAAGCCGACTTCAACGTATCATCGCGGAACCTAGAGCCTCCCTTCAAGCAGTTCCTCATCGGGACTCTATCTCTCTACTTGATAGGATTCTACTTTACGTGAGTCTAAAACATTTCTTTTCTGGTTCTTTCAATCTGTACATTCTGTTTTTGTTGGTAAACACAATTCCCCCATTCGGGGTTAGTTTTTTTCTGCATATATTATTGTTTGTAGTTTCTAAGTCCACATTTCCTCTACAAGGTCTTAGCAATGTCCGACAATCTGACCTCAGTTTCACCCCTTAAATACAGCGAAAGTACAATGCAAATATAATAATACCAAGACGGCTTCCGCGTAACCCCCACAAAGGAAAAGTGAGTGTTTACCTTTTTGATTATTTCGTTTAAGAGAAAGGTAGGAAAAGCAGCAATGTTCTGAACTTTTTCATTGAAAATGCGCAACCTACAAGGATGCATGATGCGGAAACATGGAATTCATATGTTTTCCTTCCATCCTTCAAATCTAGGTCACGATCAGACGTTAATAATCATCGGAGCGTACATAAAAAATAGCATCTAGCATCACTTCCTAGAAAAGCAAGTTCTGCTTAAAATTTTTGGCTATTCAGTCTCCGGCTCTTTTCAGCATAGCTTTTTATCCGAAAGGCCTTGTGAAACTTGTCACTTGGCCTATCTTTACCTCACCATTTCACTTTGCAATTGACAGCAGTCAATGGTAGTCATCTACTTCGGTCTTAATAAAGCCCTTGGACAAAATGTCGCATCGACGTCTATTCGTAAAACTCAATGCTCCCGCATGCGGAATTCTCTGCTCAACTTTGTTGGGTCCTGCTCATCCAACCGCTGTCCGAAGGTCATGCTTGGGGATTGCCGCCCGATGCCTTTTCGAATCACGAATGACGTTCTCCAAGCAACAGTTCTGACTCTCCTACTCTTCCTTTTTACATAACCGAAAACCGAACTGAATGAACTGAACTGCCTAGCCTAATGAATGCACTAAACTATAGTAAGATTAAAAACGTTGGGAGGTTTTTAACTCGATGACACTTCTTTCTTGCTGATTCCAGCATTGAGGGTGCCGCCTGGTAAACCTTAGGTTTTCACCTTTAGAAGGTTCGAATTCGGTCTTGATATACTATTTCGTATCAATCACAGTGCCAATCTTTCATACATTCACCTTCTCACTTCGGTGAATAGACTTTATCCACCAGGAAACTCCTCCGTGTTCATTTCGATGTCTCCTTTCTCTGCATAAAACGCTATCTCTTCTTCCCTTATGTACTTTATTATGGAATATTTTTCCATCGGAGGGTGGATCGTTTCCTGGATTATCAGTATGATAGCTCGAGTTTCAGTGACTACGACGCCCACCGTGTGCTTCAAAGCAGGCTGCGGGCAGGGATGGTGACTTGTGCGTGCGTTATAATGATTGTAGTCTTTTGCTGCATCTACCCCACTCTCTCCTCCTTCCCCACTTGGATTCGGTGCCAAGTCAGAGTCAAGATGATCTTAGGTGGGAGAAGACGGAAATCGCTAGCACGCCGCAAAGCCGCACCAAGGTGTACCACCACACCTTAGTTCACAACGGACAATGACCAGTATTTTATGCCAAAACACAAAAGGGGGTCAACACCGGTCACAAATTGTGCTAAGTGAGCTTGGCAGCTGAGCGCACCACCACACTCCAATGTTGGCATATGTTATGGATGTGCATTCCCGACGACGCCTGTTGGACTCCAATATAGTCCCTATGTCGTCCTACCGCATTTACCGCCCGGCGCGTATTAGGAACAGCATCATTATAAAGGACGAAACTGCGTAAGAATTTTCAGTCAGTTAACGCGAAGTCCTTATTCTTTGCTTCATTTCTCAGCCCACATCTTCTGGACTTCGAGAAGAGTCCACTTTGAACTGAAGGGAAGATGTTACCTGTTTTACTTGCTCAGTTGTAAATTTTAACTAAGTCCTAGCGACTCCCAATGTCATTAATTGGTTGCGAAACCCACTGATACTCCAGTTTAAAGTAATGTTCTCCGCCGCCTCTAACGCTCCTCCTCGTTTCTACTCCAAGCGGACTGTTGATGGCCGCGAAGTGTTCCACTTCCCGCAAAGCTGACGGTTGTTTCTGCTGTTAGCCAAGAAGTTCATGGCCGAATCTGCCACGTTCTGGGTGCAGAATTAGATTACTGCGGTTTAATATGCGCCCTCAACTCCAAGAGTCTCAATCTCTCGGAGCACTGTGTCTTGATAGTCTCCAAAGCACGCAGAACGACCGGGTTTATCCTCCGAAAATTTAAAACTAGGGACATCAGAATGCGCCTTTACAACATGTACGTTAGACCTTGTCTGGAATACTGTTCGTTTTTATTTAGCCTCATGCGTGCTACTGAGCGGAAGAAAATAGAATCCGTTCAACACTTTTTACCAAGAGCATTTTCACCCCGGAACACCGACATTTGTCTTACCAAGAACGTTGCCGGCTTACAGGCCTCAATCCTTTATGGTTCCGTAGATTACAAAAGGGACTATTTTTGCTATTTAAACTCTTATATAATCACACATTTAACCCACTCACCTCTTTAAGACATCATATCCACCCACGACGTAACAGTCACCGTGAGGTCTTCTTATTTCTGCCTCTGGCACGTACTGTTAAATATCGTCGGTTCTTCTCTGTAAATGCAATTGCTATTTGGATTAAACTAGCCATGAGTGTTAAAACTCTGCAAAATTATCCTTTATTTAAGAGAACTATTACTCGATTTTTGCATTCAGAAAAGCTTCCTCAAATTTTGGGTTCTGAATCCACTGATCGACTCTACCGTAGCGATGGCGTTTGTGGTCTCTGAACACTATGGCCGGTCTCACCAGCTGTTCCTCAACGCCTCTACTTTGGCTATCCCCAACTTCATGAAAGGAATTTGACGTCCGAAAATCTCCGATACCGTGCAACCTCCCCCCTTCTTGACGGTCGATATTCTACCACCGCCGGCAGTTTTTTCTCCTGAGCCCTTCAAACCATAAAATCCACCACCAACTATATTTGTATCCCTTTAGCTCAGGAGTTTTTTTTCACTGCCGGTCGGATTTATGTTTAAACGCTTCCCTTGACAATGCCTGCAAACTGGCATTAAATAAAAATTTATTTATTTATTCAACGACCAACCTCTAGAGCCCTCATTAAATCTCGTCATCTCGGTACTGTTATCCCACATGCCTATTTTCCTCTCACGAGCCAAAGATACCATTCCCACACCGCCAGCGCACTATCAACAATCCCACCGTGTCCTTGTCATCGCCGCGCACTTGCATCATGCCCCAACCTGGCCGGACGTTTGCAATTCCATCGCAATGAGATTGGCGTAACGGCGTCATGGCCACATCGTCTGCTCATGCTGTCTAAGGATATCGCACCGTTGCATGTACCTACACGGCCATGGGTACCTTCGGGAAAATTTGCAGCAAAGCACCGCAAACCAAGCCTCATCATCACACCTTGCCCTCCCAGACCATATATCACGAAGGAGCCCTCTTACAACACTCGACACGCAGACAGAACAGGTACCGCTCGCATCAGTGGGAAGCATGTTCTTCGGGGCAAGTCGGCGCCTGGATATGTCTTATGTCTACACTTCGACGGGCTGTTTCAACTTCGTCAGTCACTGAGCCCAATCCGAGCATCGGATGACTGCCAAGCTGCGATAGTCAGCTGATGCACGGGAGTGGGAAGGGGAGTGATGTCGACTCTGGGGAATCCACCCTCACGGCAAAGCAGCGCATTCATCATAAGAAGAAATCTAACGCGCCCGAAATCATTACGACGCACTAAAAGTTGTGGTTTGCAAGGCTGGCAATTGACGGGATAACTCGGTTCTCGCGGTCTCCATTGCGTGTGTTTGTGGAGTAAGTGACTTGGGAACTGACAGTCGAGCCCAGTGGTCGCTTCTCAGCGTGACTCTGTGGCACTGTCACGCATGTAAGACCCAGGCCGTCCCTACAGTGTCCTGACACCTGTTGTGGGGGCCTGATCGTTTGGCACGCGTAGGTGGACTGGTTAGCCTTGTAAGCCACTGCGTCAGCGCCCGCCTCCAGTCGTTCTGACATCGTCTTGTCATCAGAGCTTATTAGATGAAGAACAGGAGAGCGCGGAAGATGCTGCTCAGGTGTGCCTCACTGCAAACCAGCTTACGTGAGTGTCACAAGTACCGCGCCTATTCCGCAAGGGGCACGGTGAACATCATCGAATGAAACAGTCGAAATATCGATTAACCCTAGATAAGTATGGATTATAAGAATCGCACCTGGCATCTGTCTCCAAATTCTCATTTATTCTACTCGTAATCCCTATGAAGTTGATGTGCAGACACCGATGCAGAAGTTTTGCAGCATATACGGATTCTCCTTCATTACTCAGTATCGTTCTGGTCTACTTCAGACATTCTACTTTCATTCATTTTATGCAAAATTTCCTGTAGAAGGACTGTTAATTTGAAAATGGGTCATCACTCAGTTGAAAAACATTTCAAACATATACAATTTTGGGCATTCTAACCTTTAAAATTTCATACCCTCTACTTTCTTACCAGACACTGATATTCTGTACACCCAATGGTTTATTCCACATATTCTGTTAACTCTAATAATTAGAATTTTAAAAGTCAAATTGGCAAACCTATGCCGCCAGTGACCCAACATCAGGCCAACACAGTTAGATAGAGAATGGAAACGTGGGTCGTGAACAGCGTTCAAAATGGTCTCAGGGTTTTTGTCCCACTCCTCCTCCTCCTCCTCCTCCTCCTCCTCCTCCTCCTCCTCCTTTTCACATTGCCCGAGCAACAAGGCCGGTTTATTGCGGTCATTGGGGATAGAAAAGGAGGTTGAGTGCCGGCATTTACGATATCTATACGTTTAACACGCGGAGTGCTCATGAATGTCACTGAGAGGTTGGAGGATCATACGATGACCACAATGAGTCGGCGTTGGTCACGAAAGATGGAGTGTTTTCATCGACGTTTGCTGATAACAAAATGCTAATTCCGCAGATAAATAGGCACTTCCCAGGATATTGCCATCATCCGTAGATGCAGGTCCTTACAGAGGTTGACTGATGCCCTATAAACAGCCTGGAAGGCTTTTTGACGTTAGCCCTATGCTTCGTGTCCGCTAGATATGCAAGGATATAACTCAAAACAGGCCTGTTTCTTCCTTCAACTAGCCAGGGAGGTGCGAGTTCCCAGACCATATTTCCATGACTCATCATTTCATTTTCAGTGCATTTTGCTCAACATGAGCACATAAATGAGTAAATGCGCATTAATTACGCAGTAACAGTTGCTGGTCTTTACCTCACGGAAGAAAAGGTGGGGGATTTTTGAAGAATACGTCTATGTTCGTCGCGCAGGAAGTACACTTGATATATGCCGTTAGATAGCGACGTAATAATTCGCCTGTTGCCTTCCATAGAAAACGTGGTCTCACAAGCCAGGTTTACAAGCCTTAATTCTTTGTGGTTTTATCGGTTACAAAATAGGCGTTTAAATTTTAAGGTTCTTAAACGCTCCCACGTCTGATTCACTCAATACTTTAAAGCATCATGACTAACCCCAACGCAACAGTCAGCGCGAGGTCTTCTTATATCTTCCTCTGGCGCGTATCGATAAATATCGTCAGTTCTTTTTTGTGAACGCTATTGGAATTTGGAAGAAGTTACCCAGGAATTAGAAAATTCTGTGAAAGTAATCTTTGTTTAAGGGAACTATCAATTGTTCTCTGCATTCGAAAAACCTCCAACAGTTTTTGGGTGCTGAATCCACCGAACAAATCGCCCACAGTAATGACGTTCGTGGTCTCTGTGAGAAATGGTGTTGATTCTGAAGTCCGCAACACTAAGGACAATTTCTTCAGCCTACAGCGAGCAACCGTTCTCCTTTTCAGTTTTAATTCCGCGAAAAGGGATAGAGACTGAAAGCATCTAGTGGAATGTATTGTCCAGTCCAGGTTTTCTTTCACAATGCCTTACGTCCAATAGATCCATCCTTTTGTCTGTGTAGAAAGACCTCAAGTAAAGCGATTTTGTTATCCGTTTCAGAATCTTCGCAAACTTTAGCGAGGAGTGTGCACTGTTGAACTTCCTGACCAGGAGGTCGATGTCGGGGGTGTGACCTGCCAGACAGAAGATAAAGTCCACGTGCAGACGACAAAAGTATGTGCCATTGTAGACTCGTTTTCCTGACCTTACCCATGGAAACGCTAGCGAGAAACAGTTCAGTTAGTGAACCCATCACCATGCCGTCTATCTGCCTGTATAGCTGGTTGCTGAAAAGAAAGTAAGCATTTCGTGTGCATTGCGAAAGTAGTTACCACCGTATCACATGTCTGGAAGTTTGGGTGCCGAATAACGTCACGGAGGTAGTTTATTGTTTTTATCACGAGCATATAGGCAGACAGTGATTGCACACTTTACAAGAGCGTCCCCGTCCCCCAGCGTTAATATTCTTAATGGCGTCGGCAAACTCAAAGGATTATTTCGAACGACAATGCTGCTCAAATTAATCAAGTACTGTTTTAAAAGCGAATATTTTTATTGTTCATGTAGAGTTATTTCTAACGAGCTGACATGTAATCAAAAGGGTCTTCAAAGGCTTTGCCTATTATCCTTGTCAAATAAACTGAACTAAACTGAAATATTTGTCCATTTTCCTCTTAAAAGCCTCTAGACATGTGGACATGACAATATCCGCAAGCAGACCGTTTCAAGTTTTAACCACTCTGTTGGGAAAGAAGCTTTCGTATGTCCATCCTAGCTCCAGTCATACGTAGTCTGAGGCGATGTCCCAATAGGTTCGTTGTGGTTGTTAAATCAAAAAGTCCTCACGTACAAGACAACAGCTCTGATCGTTCATGATGTGCAATGATTGCATTAGGTAGCCTCGTGGCCGTCTGTAAGTCAAAAGAAATAGATCGATGCAAGATAATTGTGTTTCATACGGTATTTAGCCCTGTCCAGCGTCAAATTGTAAGATGCCACATAGCTACTCACGAAAGAACACGGGCATTGGGAATCAGGTCTCAGTAATCAAGACGGCTGCTATATTGTGCACGCAAATATAGGAATTTCCCTAACTTATTCCAATCATTTTTAAAACCGGAAGTCTATTTTGTTCTAACTCGTTGAGTGACTGTGATTACATCAACCACTGGATACTCATTTTCGTGAAGGAACGATTTTTTTCAAAAGATGAGAAAAATGAGCAAAAGTGATGCTCCTGGCCTGTTTTGCTCCAGACATAGATCGATACCAGAACTGCTCGAGGTGACTGGCAACTTCTCGCGCCGCGTCCGTTCGACAGAGTGGCAGTCGTACACTCGCAATCAGTTGCACGAGAGTCTGCCCGAGATAACTTTTCCAAAAAGTTATGGAGAGAATATTCAAAAAGGAATTGATTTGTTATTGGGAGATTTGCAACCATCTGTCCAGTGGGCTTTTGCAAGGGAATATCGTGTACGAATATCGTGTACTTTACACAATATAACTCATAGACAAAAGTTGTCCAGAAAAGATGCATTGCGCCTGTCGCTTATATAGCCATTAGACTGGTTTTCTGTAGCGACCATCACAAGCGACTCCTCCAAGAGTGGACAACGATGGGTATTAGTGGCAAGCTTCCTAAGAAGACCAAGTATTTTCTCATCGGTGGTCCTCAAGTAGTCTGTGTAAGACAACAGCGGTCATGGTATACAGCCACAGAGAGGGGCTTCACAAATCTCAGCGTCAGGATCGACCTTAATTCTCATACACGTGTGTATCGAAAGATGGCCATCCCAAGAAATTCAGTTTGAAAGTGGTAAGTCTCTAAGTAACTATAGCAGTCTTCGTTTCGAAAATTTTATACACTGGTTTCCCAGGTCGTCCTTAGACGTGTGGGAAATGTGCAAAACGGTCAAAAGTTTAAAATTTCGTAGAAATCGATACTGCCCTTTTATTTCTGCTAATACACCATGGCTGTGGATGGACATCCCATACAAATTGGCTGCCGCCCCTCCCATTTCCTGAAATTGTTGCGAGCGGCGTCCATTTCAATGTGCCGATTAATGAATGATTCACCGGAATGTGCAGACTCCGAAATTCTCGGCCTTTCTCTGATGGACAGTCAATTAGTCCTCACCAGTTCTCAATGAAGACTTCTTCTGCCGTCTTCGAAGCACTTTTAGACCATGTATTCACTATGTGATGTAAGAATAGAGGACCTGGATACAGGAACCTCACATCTTACCCTAGAATGTCCAGTCATGAACTACCAGTTTAATCGGAGGCCAGCGAACGTTGCTTTATGAAACTAGATTAAATAAGCAAAGCCGGTTTCTTTCTGTGCCTTAAGTTACTGTGTGGGACTTTATGTCAACTGCAGGTATCAGATGTGACGGAATCATCCTATGTGACGATCCCTATTAGCTCGTTACTGCAACAAGGCCAGGCGTACATTCCTTCAAGCGTCATGTACGTCATCGGAGACTGGAAAGGATATGGTCACATTATTCCCCAGGGTGATGGAAGAGCGAAATAGGTTGCATGGGGACGTCTTAGGTCGTAGTGATTTTCAAACATAGAGTGTACAAACACATATTACAGCGCCAAACAAAGTGTTTCAGTGATAACGCCGAGCATAATTATATCCGTGAATATTTTTTTCATTTACATTAGCAGTAATCGCAGAGATGCGCACTAAAACCACTGCTATTGTTTTACTTACAATTTAATGTTTAAATTACATATGTAATCTTACCTTACTTGGATATCTCTTTAAGCCGCTTTCTCATTGTCCTTCAACGCCTTAGGGAACGTCAATACCACAGACATACTGGACGTTCTTGTAACACGCGCTAAGTGTCCCAACTCCGCGATACGTCGAGTTAAAAGTCAGATCATAACACGTTTAAAGGGACATTAACTATTCATATTTACAACTGAGAGTTATGCCTGCGTAAATATATTTTCTAACATGGCTTCGAATACACATTCGAATTACACTGCGAAAATATTTCGTCGACTGAATTTCAACGGACAGGGGTCATTATCTAGGATGCTCTTCTAGCAGGAAGTTGTAGATTCATGCTTATAAAGGGAGGCGCAGATAAGTATATGGAGGACATTCTCCATGATTTCGCACATTGCACTCATGAAGCTGACTGAAAGATAGAGCGCTCAGCCCTATAATTTTATTGTCGGTTTAATTCCAAGTCCGGATATGGTGATATAGAACAAACTCAAGGAGCCTTGTTTTGCATTCAGCCAGATAATAAATGCAGTTACTAAGTCTTATGTAACACGGAGATCTTTTTTATCATACTGATTATCGCAGCGCCGTTTTGAAATTTCCGTCGCTGGCGTGGTTACCACTTCACTTTCGACGGAATTCCTGATTTCTCTGCGGGAATATTTTCACCCAACGATGTTGGAATTACCCGACGCAAAAATTTCTTACCTTTTTTCGTTCTTACTTGCTCGGGAGGCGGTGTTGTTTGCCGTAGACGTGTCTGCACACATATTTGTCTCGGCGTTGCGAGTGTACTGCTCAAAAATAACGAAAATATGTCTGTTTCCACTGAAACAGCTTGCAGTGGCGCCTCCTCATAATTACGAAGTTCGGGTACTTCTCAATGAGCTGGTGCGTCTTCAACGTTTTCGCTTGCAATGAGTTGATGCAATCTGCTTTCGGAGTTCTATTAACCTTCATATTTTGTCTAATGTCCCAGGAGTCACTTCGGAAAAAACAACCATATAGAAAAGATGAGGAGCTTTCGAAGTTACCTTTTGTTGCACTCTGAACGCTTCAGATAAAGTGTGCGAAAGAATAACAGCTGTAAATATGGTTGACCTCTGGTGAAACCTATCACGTTTGTCTGATAAGCACGGGTGATTGTCTTGCACGTTAACAGCGCATTATCACTTTGCTCGCCGACTAAGTTGTCTTGAGTTTATGCATGCAGGCATGCTTGACTTTACTGTTTATATAGTCGCCGTCCATGATATCAGGTAAATGTACATTAACTAGTACTTCTTTTAGCAAGTGAGTGTAGATTGCAGTTGCTCCATCAGGGAAATATACTGTGGACTATCTTGCTATTTTCTGCGAGCCAGCAAATAAATTTTTATGTGCGATTTTCGAACCAATGTGTCTAACGATCAAATATTTATTTCGAAACGGTCTCAGCAAATCAAACTACTTATGATTTGCAAAACGGAGCTCTACATGGTTGCCAAACACGATCACACGTCCCATCTCTAACCTTTGGGAGCAACCAATGGTCCCAGAAAGCAAGATTATACGGTAATGGCAGTGTCGGAGGCAGGTCCTTCTCAGAAGAAGCTGTAAATAAAACTGTTTCTAAGACCCTATAGCCATGTTTGGTCATGCTGTAGGGAAGACTCTACAAACTCCTTCGAACAACTTCTACCCAGGCTTTTGAAAACCTTCGTCAGACGCCTTTCAGCTGTCAGTAAACTGTCATTGTATTTCGCTCAAAAAGAACAGCTCTCTCATCCGGTACACGTAATGGTCAGTGAAAAAAGACGAATTTTGGACATTAGATGGTCAGCAGTTTGTAATCAGAACAATTATCCTATGACTGCTTCTCGGAAATTTGAAAAAAGCACTACTAGGAAACACTGCTTTAAGATTAAATTAAACCCCTGCCCCCATGAAATTTGCTTATGGTGGGCTCTCGCGCTACCATTGCTATGCTAATCAGTATTGCATTTTTCTGCGCAAGTTAAACTTAGGTTTCTCTCCTGGATTGCGAGGCAAATGTATTATGCACGAAGAGAACACAAGTCCTTTCTGTGACGCCTCCGACAATTGAAGTAGTTTTTAAGTTCCAGTAAGCAGTAATAGTCAAGAAGTGTTCTGGGACGCGTCAAATTTCACGTAACAAGAAAACCACTTACTATAGACCACAAATCACAATACCCAGGATTAATGTCAGGTGTTCGATCCACAGAGCCAATTGTTTGTGCCTGTAGCGGCAAGCATCAGCGATCTTTAGGTCGTCTCCTAAATTCACGGCATTCTGGCCATTGCGACCCATGCTCCACGATCATTAGCCTAAGGCATAGTGATCATTGTCTAGGCGGCGTCCCATTCTCGAACACCCAAAACCGTCGGACCCAGCATCCTCTCCGAGTCCAGCTTCATAACTTGGGTTCATTTTTCATTGGCTACCACCCGACGGCATCAGCTCGAATAGTGATCTTGAAAGATCTAGTTGCGCAGTGCATGACTGAACTTTTTGAAGCGAAAATCCGTCACTGTAAGCCCAGCAAGTGAGACTCATCAACGATGCATTTCGGCACTCGAAAGGTGGTCCATGGACTAACATCGTAGTGTTCTCCGATGACCCCAGTCAGTATTTCTGGCGCTGATGGCTCGTAACGCCCAGTTTTCGCAGCCATCAAATGAAACGACCATAGCTGTACCCGCCTGCCCACGGGTCTATGTTTTATGCTGAACCTCGCGACGAGACCACAGGCATTGACACCTCCAGTATACTCCCTTCTTCCTGTTACGAAGTACAAATATTTGATCCACATGTCGGGGCTGTTTGCTTTTAACAACACAATCGTCGCGCCGTAGACGTTTCTCATCTTTTGGTGCATATAAAAATAACATCCAGTATGTTTTCTCCACTAATGTCTTATTGAATTAAATTTGCAGTTATCTGATGAAGTGTTCGTTTGACTATTTAGTACCCAGATCAAGGTCCTATCTTCGGTGCTGCCACCACCCTCCACGGTAATGAGCTTGTTCATCTAGAGGTAAACTTGATAATTCGTTACCAACTTCCTCATAGGACTACTTAATCTCTCCGAGCAAGCTTGGCTTTGAGGATGTGAACGATTCTCAGCTGGATGAGATCAACTTTCTTTTTCAGACAAACCATTTGCCGATGTGCGTGTTCCGGCCCAACTCAGCTGACCGTGAAGTACGTTCTTGTGTTCTTATGCTATTATCTCACAGTCTAACCAACAGGGCGTTTGCAGCACGAGTATTTCCCCCACCGGGGCGACTGACTCTGTGACTCCTGTGCGTCCTTTCGATGTTCCGTCACCACT
>CACRXP010000101.1:1302262-1331640 GCA_902702965.1 Spirometra erinaceieuropaei
TCCAATCTTACCACTCGGTGCATGCTCAAGTTGCCTTTTAATAATCGACCCTTGTTGCATCATCTGTGGTCTCACACCGTATAGAACCCACTAGCCGGCGGGGGTATCATGTAGTTACGAAAAGAAACTAGTTTAAAACCTCTTATGACCATTAGCGAAGCTAGTGACCTCGACGTCGGTTGACATCTTTGATCTGCGGGCGGAATTTGCGGCCTATTCCAGCACCGCTTCTCTGCCAAATTCTTTAAAGGAAATCAGCATTGACTGTTAGGTTGTTTTATCCATAATGACCGACTGCGGTTCAGTTTAAAACCGAATATAATGTACAGTAGCTGGCCCGTCGACCAAAATTCTGAAACGTGTTTTCGATTAGAAAGTATTACTCAGATGAGGTTGTAACATCGATTACCGTGGCGCATAATCCCAAGATATCTCAGTCATTTCAGCATCCAAGCTTTTGAATGCGCCTCTTACCGCCTGCCTGCAAAAACCGCATTCGGTAAAATGTAGCAACATAAGTAGCATGCACTTTGTCCTTAATTTTCTATGTTCTTATCAATTCAAATATATTGTGTAGAAAAAAATACACAAGAATATTCTTGTAATCGTTCGATAGAAAATTACGCCTAATTTCAAACTCGGAGAAAGGGTCCCTTCGGTTTAAAAAAAAAATTCAGTTCGCGAATACCTTTGATCTCGACCTGCAGTTGCAAACGGCAGTTTCCAAACTACATGCTGAATGCTGTCCGTGTAAGGCATATGGTGCATTAGGAAACGCGTCATACAACTTTGCAATGGACGTGGACCGTGCTGCATACAGTAGATGTGCTAACTCATGAAATGTCTACCAAAATTTCGAAATGCTTTCTCGTTTCGAAAAGATAAATTAAGTAGTGTTGTAAAACTAATCATGATGCAGCATAAATCTATAATGATCCAGTTACCTCAGGGTGTCGGCTTTCAAAAGAACTTATTTTCGGCTGCATGCAAGATCTATACTCTGCAAAAATGACTACTTAAGAAGTATGCAATTTTCTCATTGATTTTCGATGCCCTGGAAAATTCAATTATATTTCATGAAAATATTCATTCTTTTACTTATTCGGTAGAAAATCACGTCTTCTTCCAATTTCATACTCAAAAGAAGAGTATAATTCGGTTTTAAAAAAGTTTCTAATTGTGAGATTTTTTAATACCGTTAAATGGCCGTTCATGAAACGTCATGTACCTGCATTTACGAATGTGGCCTGTAAAGTTAACAATATTGCTCAAATCCACTGCTGAATTTTATGAACCACATATGGCCTCCTCTTAACAACGTAGAGAAATGCATGCAATATTGTTAACTTTACAAGCCACATTCGTAAATGCAGATACATGACGTTTCATGAATGGCCATTTAACGGTATTAAAAAATCTCACAATTAGAAACTTTTTTGAAACCGAATTATACCCTTCTTTTGAATATGAAATTGGAAGAAGACGTAATTTTCTACCGAATAAGTAAAATAATGAATATTTTTATGCATGTTTTCATGAAATATAATTGAATTTTCAAGGGCATCGAAAATCAATGAGAAAATTGCATACTTAATTTATCTTTTCGAAACGAGAACGCATTTCGAAATTTTGGTTGACATTTCATGAGTTAGCACATCTACTGTACTTCATGAGGAACATTTATAGGCAGACAAATACGGCAGTTTGACCTACGGTTTCGACGATGTCCACCGTGTGCTCCACAGCCGAGTGAGAGCAGGGATGTTGACTTGTGCCTGAATTAGTTTTTAGTAATAGTAGACTTGCGCTGCACCAAATAATACCTTTCCTTGCAGTACGAAACTCGGAGATGACGTTATTTGTCACCAAATGAGTACAGAAGCATAGTTCTGTGCACGTTTTCCATAAAACATACTTTAATTTATAGGGGAGCCGAAAATCAAGGAAAAAGTCATACTACTCAAGTGATCATTTTTACAGTGCTTTTTGAAGATAGCCGAGAATAAGCATCCCGTTCGGACTGAGATATCCTAGGGGGTATGCGAAATAATGATCAGCATTACAATACCATCTAGATAATCTCTTCTGCCTGAAAACGCATTTCAGACTCCCATTCAAAAGCCGGTATTCTGGCCTGACTGGAAGTATGTTGCACGAAAATCGCTATCACAATCCCACATAAGTTATCCTTCCTAGTCGGAAACACATTTCATATTTTCAGTTAACAGTTCATAAGATAGATCAGATACTGCAAGGGGCCTTGGAAGGTCATAATGCAAACTAAGTGGCCGATGAATTTTTACATTTGACAAAATTTGGCAAACTTGCCCAAACCACATGGCAGGCATAATTCGAGTCATAAAAACGAATAGCAACTTTCCTCGAAGAAATTCACGCTACTTATCTACTGCTTTCTGTCATATCATAGGCAAAATAATGACTAATGGAGAAAGCGTATTGTTATACTAAATGAGTGCAAAAAAGAATTTTTTGCGTGCATGTTTTCTATAGAACATATTTGAATTAAAGAGAGTATCGAAATTCAGTGGGAGAAATCACAGTACTTAAGTAGTCATCGTAAAGATAGGTTGTGTAATCCCACTGGATTTAGCGCGTATATGGTAGAGGGGCGCTTATCGATCGTTTTACGGAATGCACTCGTCCGGTTGTGTCTTATGGCTCTCTCTTGAGCCCAACCAGCAGCTGCAAAGCGGCTCATGATATAGGCAGAATGATATTACCGACAAAGACAAGGGAGACTGGAATGGCCATTTCTGGCTTATTAGCCGTCGTCAGCCAGTCATGCCCAACCCCGAAGTGTGGAACACCCGAGGCTCGAACTCGCGACCTGTTAGTTAGAAGACTACGTCTCTAACCACTGGGCCACGAGCCCGTTGCCCTGTCGGTTTTCGATCGGGAATATACAATGGTAGGGGGCGCTCACCGATCGTTTATACAGAACTCACTCGTTCCGTTGTGCCTTAAGGGCCCTCTCTCGAGCCCAACCAGCAGCCGCACAGCAGCGCATGATACATTGGCAGAATGGCATTACCGACAAAGACAAGGGAGACTGGAATGGCCATTTCTGGCTTATTAGCCGTCGTCAGCCAGCCATACGCAAGCCCGAAGTGTGAAGCACCCGAGCCTCGAACTCGCGACCTGTTGGTTTAGAAGTCCACGCCTATAACCACTGCGCCACTAGCTCGTTGCCCTGTCGGTTATGATCGGGAATATATAATGGTGGAGGGGCGCTAACCGATCATTTCTACAGAACTTACACGTCCCGTTGTGCCTAAAGGCCCAGGTTTTCCACCCTTTGGGTTATGGGTATGACTTGCTGACAACGACTAATAAGCCAGAAATGTCCATTCCAGTCTCCGATGTCTTTGTCGACAATGCTATTCAGGTAACTGCCATGTTTATCTTAGAGGGTCTTCTTGTTTATTAATCCATAGCTGCGGAAGTCTCCCTTTGTGTGTTATCTAACACTTTGATATAACCGCACGCACCGAGCTGCTTCAGTTTGACTTTTTTGGTGATAAATTATTTAACATGATGTTCTCGCTCCCCCTTCTCCGTAATCCCTTTAGCTTACCTTGATATCCTAGTTACCCCAATGCACTTCCATTGCCTTTCATTGCCGATTCCGTATGCCGTGACTTACTTATTTCTTCTGGAAGAGTAGTTAGACCCTTTTTGTCCATGTCGGTACTCACTATGCTACGCGTGCTACAAGAATCGCCCAGTGCCTTTCGGTTTACTTTGCCTCGGTTAGAACACAAACGCTCTGCTTTCTTGATATTTCCGAATTTTTTCTGTTGTCGAACGCGTGCGCCTGATTTGTTTTTCTTTAAGAATGCTTGTGCATAGTCCTTCTCATAAACAAGTTGAGAGATGGGGTTGCACAACCTACAATTGTCGTAGTCACTTTATGCCGAGTGTGGTTTTCGTAGACGGCGGGGAAGAAGTTCATTTGAAATCCGTCATCCTGTGAAATATTTTGTGATTACGCCGCACGATAATCGGTATTACAACCCCACATAAGTCTTCCGATCTGATCGAAAATGTACTTCAGAATCTCAGTTAACTTTTCGCGGGGTAGGCCAGTCACTGTAGGTGAGTTTGCAAGCCCGATCTTGAGCCAGTTCATATGAGGCAGGGCGCTGGCTCTCGCTTGAGCATCGCTCCACTCTACTTGCGTGAATTAGGCTTGAACAGTAGTTCATGTGGTACTCACAGATGTCCGCACATATTTAATTTTGGACAAAGCTAACGAAACATACACTCCGTATGCTTTCTGGGAAGGAGTATTCTGACTTTTTAAAGACTTTTTGAGACTTTGGCATTTGGTTGTGAGGTCTACCAGTGCCAGGTATATTTATCCCGTGCACAAAGCTACTATGGGATCCCTGACCGTTTGGAAAGTCTCACTATTTGAAGATGTGGGGCTGTGTTTGTGCTCTTCAGATAAAATAAACGACGCGTAGAAAACGTAGGTTCAATTTCTGTGTATGTTGGTATTACTAGTTTTTTATTTATTGAGAAAGCACTCCACTGGATACAATATGTGAAGGTGTGCTTTTTCACAAAACGCATGAAAATGGTTCTCTTAAAATGCAGCTCCCACACGCAATGCAACTAAACTCATACATTCCTCGGGAATGCTTAAGTAACAACCACGTAGGATACTCCGCCTCTGCATGCCACAGCGTAGGGGTGAACCGACCAGCCCAGTTGCATACAAAAAACGTTCATGCTCACCGCTGGTTCATTTTTTTGCCCACTTTAGAGACAAGCTAACCATAGCGCAACAGACTTTCGTTCAAGGCCTTATGGGACCCGATGGAAAGTACTTGGATCCAGCGATGTGGCGCGTTCAGACGACTTCACAGGGTGAATTGGTGGTTGTGCGTGTGGTCGATCTCCCCTGAAGCGCTCAAGTCCTTGAAACCTTGCGCCGTAATACCCACCGTCTATCTGCCTGGAATCTTCCCCTACGGAAGATATATATGTGGTAATATATATATCCACACATGATCTCGTTGACAGCACTGGAAGAAGTGATTTTTTGACACTGATTCAACGCAGCTCCCAATTCCATCAATTTATCTTAGATGTGTTCGGCATTGGCTCTGATGGTCATACCCTCACCCTCGCGACCTACCACCGTCGTTCGCGTCTCCCCGAGCAACACAACAGGGTCTTCAGGTCCTTCATGTGCGCACCTATCCTCCCCTCCGCTGGCATTTTGTGATCTGAGAGTCGACGCCGACTCTGCACTTTTAAATACGTTTATGTTGCTGTTTTTTTTATCTTTTCCCCGGTTTCTCCCATCTCCCCGTCCACTTTTTTTCTACTTTATTATATACACTCCTTCGCCCTGTGTTCCAAACTCGGGTCTTATTTCTGCCTGGGTCAATGTGCCTACCCGATGGCCCCTGTTCGTCTTCTCTCACCTCGCAGCCTCATCCGACGCTCATTTTTCGTTTTTTCTTAATACCGCGTTTGTGTCACTTAGCTGTGTCCGTTCAGAAGCAGCACACCCCGCATACCACGTATTCGAACGTATGCATCTTTTATTCTCATGGATCATTCTTTTTATTACTGCTTTGGCTAGTGAGTGCATGCGCGTTTGTTTTGTCCAATGTTATATATTATCGGAAACCAAAAAACCAACTCAGTAACTTACTTATTTGGTTACTACACCTTCCGAAATAATGCCAAAGGAGCAAAAGCCACCTTTGAAATTCGGATGTTTGCTTGTGAAGTTTTGACCCATTACAAAGGCCTTGTCAGGCACATCTGGTGACAGAGAAGAGCGAGGTTTTCATATGTTGAGTTGAGAGTTACGAAGATCTGGATCGATGTCTTCCGGCTGTAGGAGTGACATAGGGGGTGTTAACTTGTAATAGTAGTAGTAGTAGTAGTAGTAGTAGTAGTAGTAGTAGTAGTAGTAGTAGTAGTAGTAGTAGTAGTAGTAGTTGTAGTAGTAGTAGCAGTAGCAGTAGCAGTAGTAGTAAAGAAGTAGTAAGTAGTAAAGGTAGTAGTAGTTTGGGGGTGGAGGCGACCTGTGGGGTGTGCTCAAAGTGATCGGTACCGCCAATACTGGCTTTCCACATAGTTCACAGTCATCATTACTGTGTCCAGGATGTTTGTTCAATTCCCCGCTGCGCCGAGATCATTCATCTTCCCGAAGGGCGTGTTCAGACGCCCTGACCTCATTCTACCTACCGTCTGGCCGACTGAAACAGGCTCATTCAGACGACCACGACCGATCGTGCCCTACTTGAACACCCCAATCTTTAGGCTAGTGCAGTAGAACAACATTCGAAGCTACCTCCACAAACCTAATAAGGCAGATTGCATCGCTGTCCAACCCCCTCGCGGGCATGCATTGACGTTGTCAGCACACGGTCTGGCATTGTCAATGGCCCTTGCCACCCGGGACGGTGACTCGAGATTCCATGCACAATAAGACTCCTGATCCCACTGCCTTCCGCCCTATCCTGCTACTGGAGACTCGATGGTTTTGGCCTCGAAGTACAACCTCTGCTTAGACGCCACAGTCACTTCCGGAGTGTTGGGTATTTGCCTGGGGCTGTGCCGAATTCGGTGGCATTCCAGTCTGAACTACGGGTTCTTCCAAGCGCTAGCAGAAAAACGTGGTGTACGAGCTCATGTCAGCGGACAGTCGGCTTGTACACCTGGACCTGTCCCAGATCTTCGGCTTGCGTACAAGCGTATCCCACGCACGTGATACGATGGATAACGTTGCCGGTTTCGGAACGAGATGCCTGGGTCTTGATAACACCGTTCTTGGGAAGAGCATCCTCTGGCATGCCGGCTGCGACTTAACGCATACGGGTTTCCAGTTCACTTTAGAGACCGTTTCCTCTAAGCCCACGGAATAAGCACTGGGTTTTAATGAACCTAAGACGGTTCATGTCACATTCTAGCACACTTTTGACGCTGAAATAGTCAGATCTGCGGCGTAGGTGGGTCTTGAGAGCTTTTCTAGGCGTCAGCACCATCTTGATGGAGACTATTGTCACTTCAGTAGGCCGTTTTCTCCCAGGTGTTCTGCGGCTGGATCGTTGCTCAAGTTCAACTTACTCCTAATTCGAAGGCCAAGACAGTTCCGGCGACCTGTTCGTCGCGCCGCTCAGATCTCAGTTACACGCCTACAATCATGCATGAGGCAGCTGCGTGATAGACGCAAATAGTCAGCTGTTGATTGTTCCTGGGGCCTATGTGAGTAAGCCAGTGTGCAGAAGAGTTGAGACTGCACCGTTTTTTTCTTCATGAATCAATTGTTAACACGGGCCTGCTCGTCGGAGAGAAGTTAGCCATTTAGAGGAATGCGAATCCGCGCTTCTCACCCTTTGTCAACTTGCAGATCCGGGTCGTTAGGATCTCTGTGAGAAGAGAAGCAGAGCTCCGACAACTGCGGAGAACACTTCGCGGGAACGGATACCCAGATAGATTTGTCCTCCGAAATATTTGGGAACGAATTGCGAAGCCCACTGTTGAGACTGCAGAAAAGAAAGATGTATTCATAAGACGCAGCGAGCGAAATAGTCAGATGACGCTTAACTACAGCTATCACGAGAGCATTCCCCGCGGCTAATTTACGCGTATGTTTCACAAGCTCTCCCCTCCTGCGTTTGGCAGGTAAAGACGGACTACCGTTGGAGGCCACATCAACGTGCATCTACTCATTCACTTGCTCCTGTGGAGCGGGATACATCGGCCGTACAACGAGACGCCTGGTAAAAAGGGTGCGTGAAAATATACCCGCCTGACTAGACAGAGGTGAGACCCGATCGATTTAGAGTTCTATTCTCGCACATTTAATCGATACGGATCACCGAGTCGATGCCAAGGAACCTGTAGGCACGATGATAACGAGAGTGTATGGTCTTTCGAACATTAGTAATTTATGTGGCAGATTTTGAGCAATTTATTTTGACCCAACTGTGAAAAACTCGGCGCCTCGGTGGGATTTGAGCCCACGGCAGTAAGGGGGAGGAATTAGTACAGCCAATGCTCTAGTCACCTTAGCTACGAGGCCCCACCGGACGACGCGAGTTTAATCCCACTTGGGTCAAGTTACCCACCCAACCTACTGCAACGTCTGGAATCCACCAAATCTGATACAGCAAGTTGACTGCCCAAGCAGGATTTCCTGAGTAATACATCTAGAATCCACCAGATGACCACCAGGCTCACGTAATTCAGAGGTGTTTCTGGAAGTGTTCTGACTGGTAGACTACATCTGATGTTGGTCTGGTTCTTAGTAGTTGGAATGTCTCTAGGAGACCGTCTGTGACAATTAAGTCGTAGCTTACAGAAGGTAGGGCAGAAATGGACGCACTAGTGGGGACAAGCAAGCGAGAAGCAGCCGGACAGGTCTACGAACGTTCGGCGAACTTCGGTTTTGTATGAGAGTTGATCAACCTTAGCTTGGTTACGGGAAAGGAGATCAATCCGATGCGTGGTGCCCGAGTGATCGAGATGCAAACAGGCCCGTTAGGGAGTTTGTCAGAATTCTGAAATCTGTCATTAACTCCAAAAGACTACCTAAGTAGTGTTGTAGTACTAATTATCATTGCGCGTAGTGTTGCGATATTCCAATCACTTCGGGGTGCCGGATTTTGAACGAGCTTCCTCCCGGCTGCCTGCGAGAAGTATTCCGTAAAAATGATTACACAAGTAGCATGAGTTTTCCCCATTGCCGCAATTAACGACGCGAATGTCGGCCATCACACCACGTGCAACGATCCCTGATGAAGGGGGGGGGGGGAGCCGTGAATATTCATAGGTATGCGGTAGCATGCCTACTGCGTCCTATAAATACTGCAGCCCCATATGCATGAAGCACCCTTATCTGATTTTGTCTCTGAGGATGGATTCGAGCAGAAATCCGAAACGTCAGGCTAATAAAGCTCTTGTCCCGGCGATTGTGTCTTCTTCTTCAAGATTAATAAGTGTGCTGATGCGATGCTATACGATTGAAAATGTCACGGTCTTGGAAAATCTCATAATCAGCAACTTTTTGAAACCGAACGATACTTTTTCTTCAAAGTATAAAATTTAGAGAAGACGTTATTTGCTACCAAATGAGTAGAAGAAACGATATTTTTATGCTTACTCCCCATAAAGTATGTTTGAATTTATAAGGGTATCAAAAATCATTGGGAAAAATCGTACTTCTTAAGTAATCCTCTTTATGGAATTTAGTCTACATAGGCGCCCGTAAGGAGTTCGTAAGCCTGCATACCGACACGACTGGAATATCTTGGTACTATGTCACGTGATAATATTACAAGCATACTCAAGTAATCCCTTGAAATTGAAAACGCATTTGAGAATTTCGGTCGACATTTCATGAGATGGTACATCTACTGTATATCGTGCGTCCCCTCCCACTTTTGAAGCTGCAAGACGTCTCCAGTTGAGCAGAGTCGGCTGTCAGGAATTCCCTAGAACGTTTAAGCCTTTACACATTAGAGTACCTCATGGGATGCAAAACAGTGACGCGGTCTCCACGTCGCCACTTGTGAGTAATTAATTAAGGAGGCAGTCCCCCACTGAATGCGAGTGCAGCGACGCCCGGGGGGGAGCGAGCACATGCAGGCGAGTTCAGACAGTCATCAGGGCAGGCGTCACCTGCAGCCAATCAGAAAGGAGCGCTCGTCGAGCGCAGTTAATTCTCCAGGAAGCACATCAGTATTGGCTGCTTTCGGGTGTCTGACTTACACGTAAGCGCTGAAACATGAGAGACTTACCGGCGAATCGGCGCACGTGACACTAGGGGTGCTCACCGCTCATTCAAGGACGTGTGCTGCCATAAAATCGTTTGCCGGCGGCTTTTTCATTGACAAAAGTACGCAGGTTTTGAATGGACTGGTTGCACAAATGAGCTGGGTCCACTCTTGCTCCATCAGCGTCGATGATCGCAAGTATCGGCAGAGGAACGAAGCGCAGAATTCAGTGAGGTCTGTAATCGCTTCATGAATACAGGCAATCATGCTCATCCGTCAGATGTTTCAGAAAATGACACTTCCCTGCACATTGTTCTTCCGACTTGAGAGCTGTCAAAGAAATCAGTTTTCGCAAAGGTTGACTTGTCCTACGAGAGATGGCGTCCCGCCAATCAGGCTGTAATCCTCCTCACTCTTACTCTAAGTCTCATCGAGTTTTCCATGGCATAGCGGCTGCGCATGCTACGGAGTTTCACTGGACCACAGGCGAGAATTAGATTTCATGTGAAGCCCGTGAGGGATTCTCAACCCCATGTGGACAAGAAACGACATCGACTCTGTCAGAGGAAGGCCCCCTCCCCCCAGAAAACTTGTTTACCCTGAGTTATCGCACGAGTGGTAATATATCGCAGGTGACAACGTCTGCCCCTGCCACATCAGTCTGGAAAGGTGTCGACTTTCGAAGCCTCTACCTCACTTTCCCCTCCCACGACAACCACATTAAAAGGACGAAAGGATGTCAAGGCTGGAAGTGGGCATTGACACCATGGCCAATAAAGTTAAACTGCACCTCTAAAGACGCTACACACGTCCTATTTACAGACGAGCCAGACTTCACTAAAAAAAGTCTAGATTGCCGTAAAGACCGCCTTACGAAGCAACCATTGCATTCCCCCCTCCCCTCGACCTAAGCCCTGAGAGGGACTGAATTTCGCGTCAATTGGAAACCGTCCAAATCATGACTAGTAGGACGTAGTGGTAGTTCCAAGGGACATTTTGTTGCCCACGGTAGCGAAATACTATGCAAGGTTGTAGTTACCAAGTTTGAGATTGTTGGGTTGGCATGGGGCGCGAGTCTTTGTCTGCGAGCGTCACACTCGCATGACCGAAACTCGCTGGAAACGCAGACCTCAGTTGGGAGGTGAGGGGGGAGGGCGAACATACGCTCACATGCGGCGCCTAGCATGTCCCAACGACACCGGCAGCTCACATCCCAAAATTGTTGTATGTGCAAAGTGTGGTGTTTTTCTTGTCATTTACGCGTACACACCTGCGATCAAAAGATCCATGCATTATTTAAGTGTGTGTGTGTGTGTGTGTGTGTGTTTGTTTGTGGGCATTTAGAGTGGAGCCAATAGAAGGTCCGGGCTGGGCTGTTGTTCAAATCAGTTCTGAAGAGGGCCCAAATGATGTCAGACTGTTCTGGACATATGATATGTGCTGCAGCTCTAGACGGCAGTTCCTCGATCACACTGTGGTGGATTTCCAGGTGAGCAGTCAGGCCTGTACGTCATCCGAATGTGCGAATGCAATGGGGGGAGGAAGGCGATGTCGGAACCTCTGCGCCTGCATTGCTGATGGTGGCAGTGTAATAGATGTCCTTCATGCCTATCGGGGCCCTGAACAGTAGTTAACAACGCGGAAATGTTGGTAGGAACCGGGCGATGACGACTTTGGTTCCTGGGGGTTGCCACCTTGCGTTCTTGAGACTTAGCTTTCACTTTCCGTGGTCGGTTGTCCTCGAATACTGCTACCCCACTTTTTATGGAAGTGAGCAGGGCCTGCCGATCTCATTTGAGACCTTCTGGCTCCCCTTAGTCGAACTAAAAGTGCTCGAGAGAAGTCTTCAGACCGTCCTGGTGTCGTTTCCACTGTCTGACAAGCTCCGTTAGCAACATCCTGTAGCAGTCTTTCGAGGAAGTTCTCGTCGGCTATCCGCACGACGTGGCAGCCCAATAGCAATAAGGGATGTCTCAGTCGTACGCAGATGTTGAGGACGTCCGTTCTTCTCAGGACCGGAGTTTTGTGGACTATTTTCCTGCCACATCACACTCAGAATGCCTAGGAGGCAATGTATCTTAAAGTGGCACTTTTCCCACCTCGCTTGTGTGCACTCGCCACTTCGCCTTAACGACAAGCATGCACATTCTCGGTCTCATGTTGAGGAGGACACTACAAGCCAATCCGCGCCGAACTTTGCGGCCCGCCGAAGACTCGGCTCGTTCTGAAGATCGGAGTTGTGAGTTCGCCGTGGATATTGCTGTTATCTGCCACGACACTTCCAGGTACGGGACTCATCCGTAGCTACGAATATAGTTCGTTTTATCACTTTATTCTGCCTGCTAGTGGTTAATTCGAGGTTTTAGTATCCCCAAGCCAAGTAGGGTTACACTTAGCTGCATATCCGCTTCCTTTATGATTGGAAACTTGCAATCGTAGACCACCAGAAAGTTGTCAACACTGGCTTTAGATACTTTCGTTTCTACCGATATGGGTTGAGTGCTGAGTGATTTTCTGTTAGTTCGGTTATTAATTTTTATTTCAGGTGGCTTCTTGTGGGACTGAGGACGGTAGGAGTGAAAACAGAGCATTCCCTCACTTCATTTATCACCGCAGAAGCTTTCCGCTCTGACTTATTGTTAGACAAGCAATACTGGTGTCACGGCTTGCTCCTTATTTCTTAACATTTCGTTACAGTTGGCCGGCCGTTGTGACCGTGTCTGTTGATCCGCAATGTTTTGTGGATACGCACTGTGTTTCCCAAAGTATTCCCGACTCCATATGAATAGCCAGGCAATTGCGCAGCACACGGAAAAATACCTTGCCCTCGCAAGACCGAAATTTTTGCGGGGCGAACAGTGATTGCGCCCACAAAGCCGTGAGGGAATTTTCCCTCTTTCTCCACGTCACTTTAAACAGCGAGGTAAGTCCGTTCAGAAGTTGTGGCGGCCGTACTCACAAAATTCGATAGGAATTTCGTCCACGCATGGAGCGTTCACTTCAGAACGCTGCCTGTGGAGTTTGGTACTTGTTACCATTTCAGGAGTTGGAGGAAGTTTCTGAAGTAATCTGCTGAACTCGCTAGAATGTGACGCCTTACCTTCCGAGCTGATCCGCAGTATAGTCTCTAGGATTGAGGACTGTGGATCGCTTGAGCTGCATGTGTATTCTTGAATTGTCTCCTCCTGGTTCATATCCCTGGTATATCATATTTTTTGCAGTCTCTCCTCCAATCACTTCCACATCGAAAACGTGCGGTTTTGCTGACAGCTGCCTCGTGTGGCTTACTTTTTTCTCAGGCAAGGGACGTCGGAGAACACAGATGTTGCTAATCTAGTCTTGCGGCTGCCGGGGTGTGTATCCAAGCACTTCCAAAGCAGTGGCATGGAGGGTGCGGGCGTGCGACCCCGCCACATCTGAATCTCCTGTTCTGAGAGTTTAAGTGTTCTGATAAGACAGGAAAATGTTTTGGCAAGGCTAGCGTGGGGGAGTTTTTGCTTTATGACCGTGGACATGGTCACTGGGCCTTGGAACCTTTTCGGCGCCGAGTCGCGAAACCAGCCATTACTCACTGACCTCAACTGCTGCCCGGGTCAAATTATGACTCCGAGAAACTCAGTTGAGTTCAGAGGCCACAACACGACGTTCTGTCCGGCTGGCGGTTTCAGTCGTACAAGGACAGCCGGTCAGTCTTGCCCAAGCGTCGTAAACTGTGTGTGAGATCCGAGTCGGGTGTGGCAGCACGCCTAGGCGCGGCTCCGGTCCTGCCAGCCCCCGACTTTCTGCTGTTGGTTAAAATCCTGGTCAAGTGCTTCTTGTGGACCAGGGCGCGCGGAGTGGAGCGCCAAGGTCCGGGCTCGACCGTGCCATCCACCTGCGCCCTCTCCCGCCTTCGGTCTTCTTGACTATGTCTTGACACCGGGCATAGATGGGGGGAGGAGAGAGTGCGGTAGATGCAGCGCAAGTCTACCATCACTATAAACTAATTCACGCACAAGTCACCGTTCCTGCTTTCATCTGGCTATGGAGCACAACGACGGTCGAACTGTCGTGTATCACATGCATAACTCGAACCGCTGTCTGTTTACCAACTCTATCGAAGGTCATGTCCGCGTCAGCACGTTTTCCCCCTCCCCCCCCCTAGTCAGTCGGTTCTAGGAAAACCGCCACAGATCACGTTCTCTCACGCCGGGAGATTGGCATGGTCTCACGAACGGAGCCGGTGGAGGTTGTGGTTGCGGACCTGCGTACGCGCGATGCGATCCGCATCGACTAATTTTTACCACTAGCAACAACATGCGCCTATGTGCCCAAGCTTCCAGCGAACACTGACAGCCTCAGATGATGGGCTGGGGGAGGGGAGCCTAAATCCTTGTCACACGTACAGCGACTGATATTTCTCGCTCTCAGCACAAACACTATACAACCAATCGCCTGTCAAAGCACTTTCATGTACTCCGTTGGCCTTGAAAGTGCGAGGTGTCTGAATAACGCCGCAGTCATCCGACTAGAAAGATAGTTATAGGTGTTTGCGACCTCATCAAGCGAGATGTTGGCATCGTCACCTTCATCTAAACCCGCTTCTCGGGGGAAAGTTAAATTGGCGAAATCGCACTACCCCCCGTCTGTAGCGGTCGTAAAATGTGAAAAATCGTGATGAACAAGGTGGCTTCATCAGCAGGAGCTAAATCACCCGGGGAACAACAGACTTTTCTTTAAATCGCTGAGCCCAGACACTTTTCGCGTTTTCAGCGACTGCAGTCACATCTGTCTTGCTGTCGGTCATAAGATTACGTGCTTTTACCACCAGGAAAACGCCTGAATATGCCAGCGGTTAATACCAAAAACGCAGCTGAACACCAAACAGAACACTATCTACTCACAATCGGGAGCAGTAGATTCGGCAGGGATTAAGCATATGCGCGGGATAGGAAGATGTTAGCTGTTGTTTAAAAAATTCCTCAGTTTTTCAATACTTCTGCTCTACTGGCACGGGTATGCATTCCGTTTAACAATATTTCGAGTTTTTTCCTACTACCCGACCGCTCTTCGTACCGAACGTTTTTCTAAAACTGAGTTTTCCCCTTGGTAAAAAAATTACGTGTGAGGGTGTCCAGAACAATGAACCAATGTAGACATTTCAGCAGCGCCGACTCCTCGGAGCGGTGCGGGTCAGTGAATGTCATTCTGCCGATGAAGGGTCGACCAAAAACTCTGCCGAACAGCACCTACTTTTAAAAATATTGTAGGAAGTTCTCCATAGTTTTTCGTTGACCCATGAATATGCTAAACCCTTACCGTAGATTCTTCTGTGGGAACGATAACAGGAAAACATCTGGCAACGGCGCGGAAAACGGAGTGAATAAGGACAGCAGAAATCAATGCCAAGATGCATGCTTCGTAAACAGTCCCTTTTGAGCGAGTATGATTTTTGCAGTCGACCGAGACGATGCTCATTCAAAAGCCAGCAGCCTGATCTAAATAAAACACCACGGAATTATGCTGCCTCATAATCAACATTTCAGTTCCACTAAATCAAGCCCTTCTAACCGGAATGCTATTCTAGAATTTCAGCAGACGTTTCATGAGATACACGTCAATGAGAAGCTGACTAGTGATAGCAGTCTACGTCACTGGTCTGGAGGTGTTTGGGGTAGCCGTTTGGAGGGAACTAAAATTAGTTCGTGAGGGCACTTGTAAAAACACTGAGCCTAAGATAACACAGCGTTGCCTCGTTCACCGGATGCCGATCCCGCGTGCAAAACGCCCATACGGGACGGAAAACAGCTGATTAAACAGAACAGTCAAGGAAACTGAAGCGTACGATTCTCAGGGAAACGTAAAAAAGTCCTCAACCTTCTCCGAAATACCGTACGTCCATGCTTCACCGAAAGTGGACCACTAATCAACTTAGACTGAGCAATGCTGCCGTCGTGCATGTCAGAGATGCTGAAAGGCCGATTTGAATACATGCTGAACGTCCGGTGAAAGTCACCTTCGAGTAGCCAGGTGGGATGAACGGGGCTAAGTCAGCCGAAATCAGCGTTAATTCAATCTCTACAGGGAACGAGTAAAACAGCCCATGAGGGTTAAGTTTAAACTTTCAGGCATTGACTTGTTTCTCACTGGAGTTTGCAATAACTGCAGAAGTTCGGAAAAAATATCCGAGAACTTCAAGAAGGTCACCATCGCTAGCTTCCGCGACCTTAAAGAAGTCGCCAAATCTAGGGCGACTACAGAGGAATCCACCTATTCAACATCGCCGGGGATATCTTTGTGCGCGCCATTTACTCAGCCACCCGGTCAGACAAACAGAACGAAGAATTCTGGCCTAAAAGCAGTGAACATTCAATGTGCTCTTCACTGCCCAGCACCGATATAGGACCTGCCACTGAGCGAGTACCAGCCTTTCTGAAGTGTTTGTTGATCCGCCGAAGGCCTCCACCGCCGTGAACATGAATTGACTGCGGAAAGTACGCGGCGATTTTTGCATTCACGGAAAAGGTCACGCACCTGTTGATACAACCACGGAGCAATATTTGACGTCTTCGTAGATGCTGTGAAACGCGCGGTTGCGTATTTGCTTCTACCTTCTTCAAACTCATGGATGTACAGTAGTGGGAACATTCTGGTGTCTAGGTTCGGAATCCAACCGAGGCAAACCATTTCGTCCGTTCCGCATTACGGCCCAAATGAACGTCGCCCGCGGAAACGGGTCATGATCCGTCATTTGTCGAGAAATGCACCTTTCAATGCCGGACGTGCGGCAAATGTATGAACTCCTCGCATTTGGATGCGAAATAAATTGTTCGTGAGTCAGTAAGCAAAATTAAATACAAATTTGTGGAACAGCCTCAACTTCAGACTGATGACGTGCATGTTCATGTTGGTGGCCGTCCTCATATTTGACTCAGGAAGCTGAATTTTCGATCAGGGCCAAACGGAGAAGCTTATCCATGCCAGTCTGAACTACTGGCGGGGGGTCCTAAATACGGCTGGCAACCACGAATGGCAAATATTCCAGCCCCCAAATTGACGGACATTTCTAGGTCTTCACAATACTACAACAGATCTGACCTCAACGGAGCGATCGCTGCGAGAGGATGTTCGATGAACATCTACCAAATCGATTCTCCACTGCTCACTGGCCGCATAAATTGATTAACAGGGCAAACAAACCGGAAAAATGTGCTCACGTCGATCTGAATCGACCAGAAACCCAGGAAATTATCGGCCAGTATGGTAGTCCATAGCAAAAAATAAGCCAAAGGGATAGTGCAATCTCGTTTAGAACGATTAATCGCCTAACCATCCTGTCCCTCATGTTAATGGGCGCAGACTGTTGAACGCACAAACGCAGCGGTGGAAATGTTTAAACTCGACTGTTATGGGTAGTTCAAGTTAAACAAATACAAAGTACTGCACGTATGCCATTCCTACTTTTCCTCCTTCCTTCCTCAACTTTCCATCAGTTGACGCTCACTTTTAAAACCTAAGATGTTTTTAGTGTTTGCTGCCACTGCTGGTGACAACTGTTCACTCGATCCGAAGTCCGCTCACTGGGGTCCGGAAGTTACGGACGTGAGCTCTACTTAGCGAAATCAGCCTGAATGCAGCCAGTTGAGTGAGGAAAACCTATAATTGTTGGCGGTCGATAAGCATGCACAACCATCGTTCTAAGACTACTCACGCTGAAGTCGGACGCAGATAGTTAACTCAGCCGCCGAGATAATCGATCAAGTCGGTGAGTTGGTTGAAGACTGGACCCCTGATGAGGACTCAGTCAACCGACCTACTGATCTTGCATCAGCACGTAGAGATCTGCGCAGTCACGTCCGGACCCACGGCTCTGGTCGCTGGTTGGTTAAATATGTAGAAGGCGCGTATCTGACGAAGGATTCCTGTACGCCTTCAAAAACTCAAAAAATGAATAAAAAAAAGTCTAGGCGTTCGATTCGTCTCCTTTAATGCTACTCTCATATCAACCTGGGACTCGAATATCTGAAAAATAGACCAGTTAGGTAGTTGTATTGTCGAAAATTTCTATAGAAATTAAAAATGCGTCTCTGTCAATACGACTGTCGTTAAGAGATTACACACAAGTTACTTCCATCCTTAGGCCACTAACTTCTGCTGAGCATGCTTTATCTTACAATAGAACATTTTAATTAAAGTACAGGGAATTCGTCAGCTCATGAAATGTGCATAAATTTACGAAACATCTTTTGTCACTCGGAAACCGGGCCAAATATACCGAGCAACATTCGCAATTAATGACGAACGATCTAGTAAAACAGGGAACGCAAAGCAGGTACTAAGAGTAATATTTCGTTGTCTAGAAAAAAAGATCTTCTAGAAAAGTGAAAATGATGAAAGAGATAGAAAGCCGGTCAAACAGGTCAGCTTGAGTTGGGGCTACTATAGCCTGATTCCTACCTCCATTTTTCTGCTTCAGCATACCCTTCAGGATGTTGTTACGAGAGCTTTATGCCGAAATGATGCACAATGGAGATATCTCCTCCGACATGGTCTCTTAGTGGAGGACAATTTTGCCGCAAATGCCATGGGCCGGTGATGTTCTCGAACAAGAATGTCCGTGAAGAGTAGATGTTAGTATTGGACTTTGAACGGAAGACTCCACTGTAACTTGAATCCCTGGGAGATTCTGGAGCAACAGATTGTCAGTGGAAGAAGTGCTAAATCTTGCCGGTTGATCTCAAAACACTGTGTGTGACTGGTTCAATTACTGCCGGAAAGTCTGCTCCGAAATGGTATCTGTCACTAGGAGAGGAAAACTGACTAGAACACCGGAAAACCTAATAAAGCTCAACGAGATCAGATCTGCAGGGCGCCGTAAGTACAGTCGTGGCCGTCTTTTAGGTAGAGATGCACCTGCCGAAGAATTATCGGAACCACGGCTCACGCACTGATGGTCCATGGGTCTTTGGATTGTGTCAGGGTACCGATGTTAGGCGAGATGCAGCGACAGTGATCCCTACCATTGAACGCGAAGCATAAGCAGGTTCCACAATACATTCTGATGAATGGCCAGCTTTTTAGGGTTACAGGATAACATTCTAGCAGCATATGCACTCGCTAAAAGCCCAGACACGCGTGTTTCGCCGATATTCTGCCGCTGTATGGCATAGGTGTGAGGGGTCCGGCTCTTCAGTGGATACGCAAACACTCCGCGTCTATTCTTCTGGTAGATACTCCAGTTTACAATTTGTTGCTTTTTAATTCCTTCGGCCCAGCTATTCATACATAAAATTTCAGTCTGCACCCATGGACCTTAGAATATACTGACCTACTCAAAGTTTGCAGTTAACTTCTGAGGAAATTAAGAAGCAACGAATGGCCAGCTTATCGACGACTTAATCAAGCTGGGTACGATCAAGAAACTATCACTCACCGCGAAAATTAACTTGATCCGAACAGAGGTGCACACACTCAGTAGATTAAGCGGACCTGGTTAGACGAAGCGATTGAGATTTTCAAGAAAAATCGCGGAGCTCCACCGAATTTACTTCAGGGGTACTTGGGTGAACACTGCTGGCGTGTTTTGGAAGGAGGGCAGACCACTTCGTGGCAATCCGACACGATATTAAAGAGGTATTTGCTGCTTAATTGTTTTTATTTAATTCAAACTTAAGTTGCGCAATATAGACGACATATTTCAAATCTGGTTCCGATTTTTGACCTATTAGAGCAGGAATCTAGCCATAGCAGAACACCGATGGTAGGAATCAAGCTACAGTAGCACCCTTGCGTTTTAGGCGTACACACAGCCTGTTCATGCTAAAGCCTGAGTAAATAAGACAGCGAATAAACAGAATGTACCACATTTTAGGTGTAGTACCAAAATAGCGACTAAATGGTCAGCGACAGCATTGAGCAAAGGTGGCGACGTCCGCGGCATCCACCCAACTCTCTTTTCACAATCACAATGGGCGTGGGCGTAGTGTCCGGTGTGGATGAGTCATGTTTGTGCACGTCACGCGCTGGCTGGTCCATTCACGCACACGCACCAAACCCTAAACAAAGGGGTCTCGGATCCTTCATCGATGCGGTCTGACATGGCGGGCACAGTAGGTCGCAGAAACTACAGCCCGACTCTCAATCTGGTGGCGGGCGAAGCTATCAGATCAGGTGGAAGCCCTCCGTAACACGAATTTTGCGTCCAGTTAGGAATCTGCACATGAAAATGTGGAATTCCTGTGTCCTGACCGAAGGTCCTAGGCCTGCTGTTTTCATCATTCCCAATTTCTGTCTGTTTTTTTCTCTCAAGCTTACTTCTTTGGAATTTGGACAAAGACACCCGTTTCCGAATGCACGTACACAGTCGTCAGGGTCTCCACTTGGCAACCCTGGAGCTAGTGGGCAGGCAGCTGTTCAAATGAAAGTCAGGGACACGCAGACACCGGCGCTGGCAGCGTGGAGGAGCCTTCAGAGGCGATTCTGCTGCTTTCGTGGCATCCCTTTGCAGCCTTCTGTTGTTGGCGGCAGCGTGATGAAGATCTGAAGACAGTTGCCGGGCCGACTGAGCGGCCTGGCTTATGTTTTTTTTATGCAGCTAAGTACGCCCCTTTTTGCTGCTAACGGCTTTCCATGACGTTTCGCCGGGGCGTTGGCAGGGATTATTTTGGCAGTCTTAACGAGGGTCCGAGATAGTGACGGTTTTTGTCTTGTGGTTTCAAAAAGTGGCGATATGGTCTTTAAAATGTTCTTGAAAAAAGCAGACTGAGTAGAGAATCGACGTTTTTGTACGGGAAGTCAAGATTCTTGGTTTGAGCTGCTCTTGAATTTGAATGTTATTCTCTGATACTTCACAGAATAAGTGTTTACTAAAATGTGAAGGCTATAATGCATGAAAATCTCTGCAACGCCACAAGAGGGTATGCCCTACAGAGACACCACCAATCTATTGGTTATCTGACACCAAACTAGTCAGAGTGGTATTACTGACAAAGACAAGGGAGACTGGAATGGCCATTTCTGGCTTACTAGCCGTCATCAGCCAGTCATACCTAACCCCGAAGTGTGGAACACCTGAGGCTCGAGCTCGCGACCTGTTAGTTAGAAGTCTAGCGCCTCTGACTGGTTGACGACGGCTAATAAGCCAGAAATGGCCATTCTAGTCTCCCTTGTCTTTGTTGGTAATAACATTCTGCCTATATCATGCGCCGCTGTGCGGCTGCTGGTTGGACTCGAGAGGGAGCCCGTAAGGCACAAGGGAGCGAGTGATTTCCGTAAGAACGATCGTCGAGCGCCCCTCTACCACCAAACTAGTCGTTTGAGTCAGTGTGCTTGCGACGGATATGCCGCTGAGTAATTTTGCCGGTTTTTTTCTGGAGTAGACCGAGACCGAAACTGGGTACTTCTTCATCATGGTTCAAATGCTACTATTTTCAGCTCGGAGTAATTTGTGGATGTAAGGTTTTCCCTGACAGCTCCTAGTAAATATTAGTTGTACCAACTATAATGCTGATTAAGACCGTAACAGTCCTCTACCATTCTGTAAGAGGGTTTTCTCGAAACAGTATTCACAAGTTCATGTGTGCCGCTTAACGAGCTCAGTATTTTAATTAGAATAGCAAAATTCTACTCCAGTCGCTGGGGTAAAAGCGGAGGGCGAGTAGGTTATCCTGAATGGCGACTTTCTTTTTGCGTTTATTATATTTTCCCCCCACTGCCACCCTGTCGGAGGTAAACGGTTTGCCACAATCGCTCATTGGTCGATCTATTTGAGGACGCACTTCAGAAAAAGTGGACACGAACGATCAAAAATAGGAGACGAAGCTTTTTACTGAAAACTCAAACAATCCTAACTGTCCTAACTTAAGGGAAGCGGAAAAATAGCGATCAAGAGTCAAGATACAAAAAAGCAAGAGGGGATTTACTCTCAACTAACGGCGGTTATTAAACTTTCGTTGGCGAGCGTTAGGTCGGAATCCCAAAGCGAACACGTACTCGATCCATAGAGGCCAGAGCACAACCCCGAACCACCCAAGGCATCGCTTTCAGTGCATCCGGTCCCGTACTTTGATGAACTGGGCAAACGCTGCACAGGGCCTTGGGTCAGCTGGGAATTACCACATACCTAAACCATCACCCTCCCTAAACGTAAAGTCTTTGGGACTGCGAGCCAACTGACCGATCGTCCTCTTCCCCAGAAGTAGACGAGCACCCCCGCGTGCGGTCCTCTAAATCAACCCACCCTCCCCGAACTTGATGGGCCAAACGAAAAAAGAAACAAAACTCGGCCAACAATTGTTCTTTTTTTCACCGATAAATTTTCGAAGGAACAACGCGGGAAAACTCGAAAAGAGGATATTACAGGTAGGAAGAGAGTGGAATGGAAAGCTGCTGCTGTTGTTGCGGCTGCTGCTGCGACTGCAGGTAGGTTCCAGTTCCAACGGTACCAACTAGAGGAAACTGTCCGATTGAACTGATTTGGGCATTGTCGTTGTTGCGGTGGAACGGCGAGGTAGTGAAGTGCTTGATGAGCAGTTGTCGCAGTCGCTCATCCTGCTGTCTGTGCTGCTCCGCAGCCTCGGGGGTGATCTGGAAGACCCCGTTCGCGTCCACTGTCCCCGCCGACTGAAATGCGCTGGGTCCAAGGTAGAACTGAGCATCGCCGGCGCTGTCCACCACGGCAGTGTCGTCACCGGCTCCGAGGATCCCTCCGTTCGCGCCCAGCACTCCGTCAGTGGGGCTGCCCACAACGGAGCTGTAGAGGCCGCCATAAAGTGGGTTAATGGCGGAGCCCGTGGCGTCGAGGTAGGAGCCGCTGGCGCCGCTTACAATTGGCGTCTCGCTGCCGCTTACCGCCGCCGTGGCGCCAACGACCGGTATTTGGCTACCAGTGCTGCTGGTAGCGGCCGATGGGAAAGCAGAGAAGAAGAGATTGTCTGCCGGCTGTGAGGAACCGAGGCCGGAGGTCGAACTATCGTAGACGGCGCCGGCGCCACCAGCACCGCTGCTGCCTTGGAGGCCGTTGAAGAGCTGCAGGTACTGACCCAGAGGCGCGGCCGAGGCGGCGGGAGAGGAGTAGGTCGTCTGTTGCTGGAGCTGGGGCTGATGAACCGCAGCCGGCTGGCCAATGGAGGCGTAGGACCATTGATGGGTCGGTTGCTGCTGTTGCTGTTGGTGGCTCTGCAGAGGGTTGAGGGTTCGGAACTGCTGCAGCAAAGGTTGGTAACCGCCGTAGTTTAGCACGGCGCCCTGAACCACAAGGCCGCAAATGAGGGGAAGGAGAAGGCAGACTAGCCCGCGCGCGATCATCTTGCAGAATGCGTCCTCCGAGCGTTGTTTAGGTTAATATACCTGGGCGAGTGACGAACTCTGGATTAACCCAAAGTCAGCCAATGAGAGACCAGGGGGACGAATCGAATGTACTCATGGACCAGCTGATTTGATGTCAGTTGTGTTTGCACAAGGCAGTGAGGACATTAAACAGACTTAGGAAGATCGATAAATCAGTATGCGTGAGCACTGTTAAGGGACGAAGGATCAGGCACGAATCAAAGGTCCAAAAGACGATGCTAGAAATTAATAAGATGTTTTGGTGGGTTTTGAATAATTCATATTAAACCAACTGTGAAAAACTCGGCGCCTCGGTGGGATTCGAACCCAAGACAGAAAGAGGAAGGTTTTAGTACAGCCAACACTAGCTATCTGAGTTACCAGGGAGAGGTGAATTCAATCACATTAGGGTCAAGTTACCCGCCCAACCTACTGCAACGTCTGGAATTTACCAAATCTGATATAGTAATCTGACTTCCCAAGCAGGATTTCCTAAGCAATCCACCTAGAATCCACTAGATGACCACCAGCCCCACGTAATGCATAGATCTTGCTTGGGCAGTCAGCTTACTGTATCCTATTTTGTGGATTCCAGATGTTACAGTAGGTTGGGCGGGTAACTTGACCCAAATGTGATTAAACCCACGTCTTCCGATGGGGTCTGATAACTTATGTAGCTAGAGCGTTGGCTGTACTAAAGCCTTCTCCTTGCTGTCATGAGTTCAAATCCCACTGAATTATTTTACTCCAGAAACTATAACAGCATATTATTCGAAACATTTAAACTGAAATGGGTGAGAAGGGTAAGGAATTACTTCGCAACTATGGTGGTTAGACGAATGTAATTATTTATAGGTATTTTATTAACAAAAATGGGCTAGATCGCAGTTGGTAGCCCGGAATGGGAAGCGGACGGCGACCTTAACCCTAATCCGAACCTTAACCCTTACCCTAACCTCAACCGTTACCGTTAACCCTAACGGCAATCCTAACCCTAGCCGAAATCGTAAACTTAACCGTAGTCCTTAGACATAGCCGTAACTGAGAAGCCTAACCGTAATACTGGAACCTATTCGTACGCTCAAACCCTAACCATAATCCGAAAACCGAAGCCTAAAGGCATAACCCTAACCGGAAAATTGGAAACCATTAAATGGTGCCCTAATTCTAACCTCAAACGTAAAACGGAAGCCAAATGTGTCCGATGTGACTATGGAGGCCCACAAAATAACCCCAGTAAGCAAACCCCCCAGCCACCTGTAATGCGGGTCCGGTCTACCAACTGCGATCTAGCTCAAAAATGGTTAACTGAGCTGCCACACAGGTGTATGACACAAAAAACACAAGCGCAGATTCAAATGACACAGTCGTGAAAAACTCAGTCGCTCGTTGGGATATGAACAGTCAACACCCTATTCATCTCGGTGGTGGTTGTACTCAGTCTTTGTCCTTGCTGCCGTGGGTTCGAATCCCAGCGAGGTGGCTGAGTTTTCACAGATGGGTCAGCCGAGTTGTTCAAATCTGGCAAAAAAACCAAATAGATACAAAAGTTTAGTGTTTGAAATGTGGGTATTTCTAAATTGCTGCAGTAAGTAACTGAGATGTCAAACAAACTTTTGGCATAAACCCCTAGTCATTTGGAGATCAGCCCTCGAGATAAACAACCAAAGACAACAGAGTTTGAGTCGGTTTCTCCGGAATTTCGATCAGTCATTCCAATTCGAACTCAAGGCTTACTCGCTGGCGAAGGCTGCGCTGGACTGAAAATGGGGTTTTTCAAACAAAACCGGGATGATACTCTCCTTCGCAAAAGCCATGCTTTCTTTGTATTATTATTTTTAACGGACAAATGCAAATACATCTTCCTTTCCTGTTATTATGTCCACCGATAAGTGTCTTTACTGGATTGAACTGAGCATCGGTCTGTAACAAAAAAGGTTCTCAAGGGTAATTGTTAAGTCTAACAGTAGACGTCTTAAGTAACTATCCCGAGTGCCTGTGAGGTTGTAGTGTTGTGACCAGGCGGTGAGAGTAAGTGCTCTTGTCTGAGCGCTACCATCGGCCGGTCACATCCCAAGTGGGAAGGAAGAGAAAAAAGGCACCAGCATGAGGGGTTTATTGTGCACAGAACCCGGAGTTGTCCTCCAGGCGACAGTGGCCACTGGCGAAGCCAGGGCTGGTGTTGACTGCGTCCAGTCAGGCCTGAGAGTCCTAGGAGATAATGGTGGCAGCCACATTTGTAGGCTCGTGGGCCAAGCTCAAGTGGCGGCCAGTCAGCGTGTGTTGCATTTGCCGAGGGGTGGTGTCCCAGTGGCTTGTTTTGCTGGTTGCAGGGGGTGGCGCGTTCAAGTGGCCGCATGGGCAGCTGCGACTGCGCGGACACAGGTATGCCCGAGCAGGTATACCCGCGGACGCAGGTATGCCCGGTCGTGTGATTTCAGGTCAGCTCGTCTGGGACGGATCGCTGCAAGGGGTGAATGGCCTTGAGGCAGCGAGGTCTCGAACAATGACACCAGACCAGTCATGATGGCTGCCCACTACAATGCCTCTGCATTTACCAATTTGGCTTGTAAAGTTAACAATATGGATCAAATTCACCACTAAATTTTATGAACCCTATATGGTCTCCTTTTATTACCGTAAAGTAAAGTGTGGTCTGCCGTACGCGGAAAATACACGGCTTGCAGTTTGGAAACCCTGAATCTAAGTGTAACGGTAGAGTGGGCTTCCCAATACAGTAGATATTTTGACAGGCATTTTGCACTATTTAATGAGTGCTAGGCCGCTATTTGACGACGGCCTCCAGAAAATCTGCATAAATTCGAAGGGGGGGGGAGTCAGAACTGGACCATTACAAGGTCTCATCTAGCACAAAAATCCTACTATATCGGCTCTGATAAGGAATGTTATTTGACTCGGTAAAAATCTGTTGGGGCGAGAAAGATTAGGTTGGCGTGCAAGAGTCCTGCAAAACAACAATTTCATTGGAGTTTAGCCCTCAGAAGGCCCTACACACATGCACCGGTCCTGTTGCTTATAGGAGGCTGGAAAATAATCTAGTATTTTCGAAAAGATGTCATTACCTATTTGACATGCCCTATACCTCTTTGGCTTGTTTGTGAATTGAATTCATTATGGCAGTTTCTGCTCCAAGATCCCTGGATGTTGGTGTAAACGATGTTATTTTACCTGACATGACTGCATGAGCTTCATAATCTTATAAAATAAATTCTCCTATTTCGTAGAAACGACCCATCATAGGGAAAAGCCACTTTGTCAAAGATTGGGCTAGGCATTCTTAAATTTGACTGAATAATCCAATAGTATCCCGCACGCCATGCATTATGGTGTCTAGACAAAGATGGTTTCCCACTATCTTTGATGAGAACCGATTCATATCCAATGAAAGCTGACGGCTATACGATTAATCATACGGACATATTCCGAGGGTTTCTGTTGCACTTTCAAAAGAGGCCCGAGGGTTGTGTTGAACGAAGAGCCAAGCGCTCAAAAAGTAAGAAGGACTTTTTTCTACCAGGTTTTTTTTTACAAAAGTCCATGGGACAGTCCGTCTGGAAATATGTCTATGCTCTCTAAGTGTATTATACCCGCATAGTAAAATAGTGAGGTCGGGGGATTGTAATATAGTACCTCCTCAACCCTTCGATTTTGACCCTTAGGAAGTTTCTTCAAGATTACCACATCAGGCTTCGCAAGTACCGTCAGAGGACTGACCAAGAGAAGACCAAATACTGTGAGTTCGTGAGCGATTTGGGTACAAATCTGCCTCCGCAGAGGGTGACTGCGTCTGACTCTGTCTCTGGTGATGGATTCCAGTGAGAATCCGAAACGCCAGGCCAAAAAAGCCCTTATTCCAACGATCGTGTCTCCTTTGCGGATACGTTGTCCAGTTTTGCCTCGGTTTGTACGAGCCAATCACATCCTCAGAGCCCTTCTGATTGGCAGAAAGGCTCTTAGGCTCCAAGGTCGTTGAGGGCCATGAACAGCGCTTTTTTAGCCGCAACATTCGTTATCAGTTTGATGCAAAAAATCGATTTTTTGATCTACCATTAGCATGTGCCATGGGCTGGAAACTCTTAATTGCCCAAGCAACACGGAAAAATCCACCCGGGTCCGTGTGATTTGCTTTCAGGAGGGGGGTTGAGCCCCACTCACGGAGTTAACGCCCATGGCAGCCGCGCAGGTCATCATGGTAGGAGCATGCACAAGGCGCGGGATCTAAAAAGTTGCGGCAAACGCCCTAGGGGAAAACCGTCCGGTTACCACGGTTACACTACGTTGTTTAGGCGAGGAAGGCAAATACCGTCCGAGTCCTACGGACGACAGTATTGTGGGCTGATCTCGCAACTTGTATAGCCCTTACGCACACATGCAGTTTCTACTTCCTTTGAAAGCATTTGCAGCCGCTTGAAATAAAGCGCAGAATGCGGTCGGAAACAATGTATTGACGAACTTTTAGGTTGCTGTTGATTATGACATAAGAAAACTATATATGTAGAGGAAATAACCTGAAATGAAGACAAGGAATCAGTTTCAGAGTTAAGGGCCTTCGCCTTACATTGTGAAGCATCTGGTCATATAGGCGTAAAGGCCCGAGTGGTTTCAAGAAAATCTCATTAAATTAAGTAGATGGAGTTGACGAGTGTCGGAAGGCCGTTCTCAAAAGACGAGATGCAACCAAGCGTCTTCGCAAAATTAGCTGATTCACCAGTGGCAGTTAAGCATTGCCGTATTATTGAAGAGGTAGGGAAGTCATCTTTATTTATCTGCTCTAGAAGTGCGGAGCGTGAATTTCACGAGCAGTCGTCCTAGGTGTTGAACAATAAGCATACTTCCAATAGTCCCTCGGCCATCCAGATGGGTGACGCCTTCAGATAGTCTTGCAGAATTTTCAGCAGCTGCGGACGGTACATAAGGTCGAAGTGAAGTTGCTTTGGTGGAGCGACGTCAGTTATTTCGCAACTTAGGGGGTTCTTCCAGCGGGTGTAGAGAACGTTTTCTTTCAGAGGAGCATTTTTTGCCGGGAAACCGAGTGACTCATTGACAAAATATACGCTGGACGACTCGCATCTAAATCCGATTCACTGACGAAGGACTATGCCCTATTGCTTGACTGAGCAATAAATGAGATCGCCTCTTTTCATAACGTTGCATTCAATAACGTAGTTAGTGTTCTCACATCGTTTATATATATTCAGTCTTATCCAAAAAAGCATCAACCATAGAATATGATTGTATGGAAGGACCCGAAAATACCGCGGATAGTTGCCTTATGGGGAGAAAAATTAGTCGCTCAATACAAAGTCGTTACCGTTCTGACCGGGAATTGGTGGATGCAAAGGGTCGTTTAACAAATGAAGAACCGAAGGAGGAATTAAAGGAGTTTCCTCGTTGGTCTTTATTATGGTGTTAATGCCAAACGGTGAAGGGTGATGCCGACAGACGACAAGCAGCGTTACATCCCCCGTCTCACTGACAACTCTCTGTCCAGAAAAAATAAAGTAGAACTCGAAATCCAGTATCACCAGTGAGATTGGTAGCATCCGGACCTTAATCGTATTGAACGCCCTGGTGTCCCCTAATTCATTAATCTTTTCCGTCCGGTGGCAGCTTAACACCCTCGAGCTAGTACTCTGGAATACGCTGTCTGTACGAAGGATCCACGATCCTCAGCTGAGTACTAACTCGACCAGCCAATCGCAATTGTCCGGGTACGGGCCAGGGAACCAATCAGTATCTATGTATATACCGCTGGCTGCCGTAAGCAGTTTATGAATATTCCGCGGTTATCTGCTTGCGGCTGCACGACTTCGGTCTAAATAATCATAGCAACTCTCAGTCGGCGCCTAGAAAGTCTAATTCAGACTGTTTTACTCCAAGTGATCGATTGATTTATGAGAAAATTAAAAAGCCGCAAGTACCTACTTTGACATTCTCACTGTTTGTGACAGGGTTGGTCACCCAGTTTGTGACAGGGTTGGTCGCCCAGTCGTTGACTGGGTTAGCAGGTCGGGTTATCCGTAGGGAATACAACCCTCCTACTCGCGTCTCGTCCTTTTCGCTCTCTAATGCCCACGCATACCTCCGATTGTCTTGAGTGGGTCTCTCCATCGGGGCATGGTGGGTGCGAACGGGGGAGGGGAAGGGGGAGATGGGCGAAACGCAAGTCTGAGTCACTACAAACCAGCAAACGCGTAAGTCACTACTACTACTACTACTACTACTACTACTACTACTACTACTACTACTACTACTACTACCACCACCACCACCACCAACACCACTACC
>CACRXP010000101.1:1336163-1346838 GCA_902702965.1 Spirometra erinaceieuropaei
GATGGCACAGTGTGGCCGCTGAGTGACCTGATCAACCATCTGCTCTTCTCCCTGAGTAAAAAGGACCAAGGGTTCTCATGGGGTGACGCCAATAACCGACGAAGGCCTCTGGCCTATCCACGTAGCCCGGGTAAATTTAGGGATCGCACTGGCCTCCTTAATCACACGTGAACACACGACAGTGGGCACTTAAAGTAACCTCCGTCAGTAACGAGGGTGCAACTATCATCGGGAGGTTGCATCTCGCTCTTGGGTACTGTAGTTATTGTCTCAATAATGAGGAACTAGACACTTCATGGCATGCATAATAGCTATGTGGCGAGTCTGAACTAGTGACTTTCACAGCAACAATATTGCCGCAGCAATCAACAACGAACTAGAATACGAGAACACCTGCCGGCATGGCTGGGGAAAGGAGAAGTTAAAAGCATGCACATCTCCATCCTCGCGTGCATGGTTAATTCTGCGTATCGTGGTGATCCCAACGAAGCCTTCTGTGTGATTTACAAGGTCCCCCCTATCCATCCTAAGCGACTGGGTCAGCGCATACTAGCAACAACAGAAGGCACTGCCATCAGGCTACAGAGGCCGGTCCTGTGCGCGCAGAAGAGCCTCTCGCACGCTCGGCGCTACCATGGGCATGTCTCCGCTCCCCGTCCCCCCTCCGCCCCCTTGTGGCATGGCTCTACCTAATTCTCATTGTCATTTACTGCCGTCCCTCCCCTCAGCCCACTCTATTCACATACACCGTTTTCATGAAAGGACGAACCTTAATCGATTGCACTTACCGCTCACACGTTTCAGTTTGTACCTCGTTCCCATATAAACTTATAGTCCCGATGAGAATATATCGAAAGCGCGCGTACGCTCGCCAAATGCCCTTCTGAACTAAATATTGTTGAATCTGAGATGAGTTGGCACGGGCATTCTGACAAATATATGAATCCTGTGACTGTACATATCATCTAAACAATAGCAAACTTAACCTTCAGTCAGTCGTGGGGATTGTGAATGCGTCCCATTTTAAGTCCTCCTAATAGTAAGGATTCTCGGGTGGACAGAAAGTACTTTCCTTCATAGTTGATAAACTTGTCAAACTCAATCCTTCGGTTTCACCCATGATTATCACTTCGATGTTTATTCGGACCTGTTTCTCCGGTACCCGGACTGACGAGTCTGGATTCTGTCTTCCACTACGACTGGAGAACAGCACCTTCAATGGGGAACCCATAACTATCTGCTGCGGGAAGCCAATAACTTGATGTACGCGTAGTCCTGTATGAATAAGTACCTGATAGGCAGTCGCAGACAATGCCAGATGGCAAAACGCTGTTGAACTTCGGTCCGACAAAGTGTTTTGTGACCTATGTGATATATGCGTCAGTGGGTTGCCTGCTCTGCGTGTGTGCACGTGTTTGAGTTTTTGGTGGAGTGACGAGGTGTCTATTGTAAGAGTGAAGGGCTGTAGCTGCCCGCTCTGATGGCCGACGACGCTGCCACTTACTCATGCGCCTCTGGTCTGCCTAACGCGCGTGACTAGACCTCTGGCCTGCGATGCCGTGACGCCGATCGATATTTCCCTCGCCACTGATTGGCCGAAGCCGAGGGAAGTTCCGGAGCATGAACTGTGGTTGACGTTTGCCTGATGAGAACGCTAGCTGCAACTGCTTGCGGCTCTGAGTGTACGCTCTCGACTTCAGTGAACGATTGTCCACCTAACTGGCTTTCTTGCTTTGTGATTTGTCTATCATCCTACTTCGGCAGAGTTGTTCCACTGGGGTTTAGCTCTCATCCATGGCCAAACGAATGCCGTACTCGGTGGCCACATCCCGGTAACCGCACCAATAACGGGTCTAAAGCATATGCGGGTGTCCGGCAGCTCCGGTCGCCCGTGAACTGCCCCATACAAGATGAAGACCGTGGCTCTCAACGACTCCCTCCCTCCTGAGCAGAGGCGACGGAAGTGAGCCGGTGAGGTGACTGCTATGCCTCTCGCAGGGACTGAACAATCGCCGCATAACCCTGCACCCGGCACTCCGCGAGAACAAATTCACTGACACGTTGCCAGCGCCTACGTCCCCCCAATATTGCCAGCCTCGTTGACGCGAAGAGGAAATCATACGAAGACCAGCCCACCCCTGCTGGAGATGTGCTGAGAGCCTACCACAGTTTGCCTAACAGGTGCCATGTGGCAGTGTCGGTCCCTTTTTGGCTCGCGGGGGGGGGGGTAGTCGGTACAACCGCAAGCTGTGGGAGACGAACAAGCCTGCTACAGGGCGGATATATACTGCCTGGGGCTTCGAACGCACGCTGACACGGTGTGATTGTTCGGCCACATGCCTGCTCTCTCGGCACGCAGACACATAACCTTCGCGAAAGCTTGCCCTGAGTGTAGGAGTAGGGGGCGTGTTGACTGACATTCCTGCGCGCGCGCTCGCACGACATTCGAGAACATTCTGCAGCGCGGTGATTGGCTGACCTGCGCGCGGGCGTGTGCCAGTGTTCTTTTGACGCGCCCATGAAAATGCGCTGTCATTGCTGTTGCCTTTTTACCTCTTTAAACCAAAATACCTGTGTGCGTGTGTGTGACTCGACAACAGTCCTTAAAACGATCAGTTTTCGCACCAGAAAAAGAAAACTATGCTGGAAGTGCGTCCACCAATTAGATCGCGAGACGTACTGGTTCCGCTGCATCTTGGGCCTCAATGTAGAACCCACGTAGGCAGTCGCATAGCGAACAGTAATATACGCAGGATGGGGTACTACAAGAGAGACTTGGATGGCCAACATGGTCCCTAGATTGAGCCTCAGTGCGCAAAGGGACGAGCGCGTCCCACAACCTGATTTGCGCAAAGTTAATATTCACGATCACAACCAACACGACAAGGGGTCCGTGACTGAATTGTGGTGCGGTGAACTACTTAACGTTCAGTGATTAAAGACTTCTGATTTGAACCACAGGGTATTCAGACCCGGGGTTGGATGCGGCTGACTGAGGACGGCTGAAAAGCCAGAAATGTCCACTTGTTATACCCTCCAAGAAGGCAGACAGAGTGGCACAGAACGGCTTTATCGTGACAATCACTGGGTGAACACCAACTCTCAGTCCCTCTGTCCACAGGCGGGCTTGATATGCGGGACTGCCCTGTGGTTTGACGGTTTCCTTTTGCGTATAACTGCCGGACGACAAGAACAGTGCGTCCCATTCAGGACCGTCCTAGCACTCCCCCCCCGCTATTGAAGAATGGATCTGGTATATTCGACGAATAGAGTCGATCCCAAGTCTTTCAGAGGGATGTCTGATTCTAGAGGACCTCCTGACGTCTCCACCAGTGTCTGGGAGTCGGAGTGCTGAACATATCACAGAATAGGTCTAGGGCCAGCTGGTTAACTGAGCTCGTTCGGTACCTCAGTTGGTTCGCGTGTCTCCCCGTATGTCTTCTATTCGTCTCGTCGGCAAAGACTACGCCATTTGCCCTTCTGATTGTACCCTCTATCCAGTGTCCTCCTCCCGAGTTTCGCACGTTTTCCTCTTCTCACTCCCTGAAAAAAGTTTTTTTTTTGCGGGAACCCTCAAGTCAGGTACTGGAGACGCATATCTGGTTAACTACCAGGGATTGATCCACTTAGCTCGGTCTTGGATATCGTTCGATAGGCCAGCAGGAACGTATTCAGGGTTCGCCATCTTGATGCCCGAGTTCAGCATCTTCCACATCGCCTTATGAAAGTGCCAACGAATCACTCGGCTTAGGCATTTAATTGAGGGTGGAATGGTGGCGATATCATGCTTTTTGCTTCCTTTTTTCGGCACATCTGAAGGAGTCTAGTAGAGGCATATTGGGTTCCATTGTCGGTCACAGGCTCTGTTGGGATTTCCTACCTCGAGGTCGACTCCTCAGTTTGCCCAAAGCATCTACGGCGTGACCCGTTTTAGGGGACATTAATGTCATAAAAGCACTCACACATTGACTGAGATACCCACGATTTGAACTTGGTAGGGTGCACTCACTTCACCAGTTGTTATCTCGCTGATTGGCTCCGGTGGGTCTGGTCGATTCTCCACATCCCTCGCATATACGCCAGGGAATGACTTAGTAGTATCTGACAAAACTGCATCACTATATCGGGTAGGAAATCAGCGATTCCACGCTAACCGTCGCAGCTGGCAAAAAAATTAGGCACTTCAAAGTCTGTAATCGGACAGCAATACATCCTGAAAATGATGACGGGGGAGCCCGGAGGTTGTGGAGGGTTTTATTTGGTGGTTCGCCATTGCAACTTGATGATTGGACTGCAGCCTAGTCGAACTGAAACATCGAGAAGGTTATGGTACAGTAGGTGTGCTAACTCATGAAATGTCAGGAGTTAGCACAAACAATTCCTGCAATGCAAAGTCCGCTCAAATCGCGTTCCACAAAGTCTTACAGCAGTGATGAACGACCTTTCGTAAAAAGGAGGCATAACTGGGTTTATAAAGTAATATTTACTGACGTAAAAATGCCTACTTTTCACCGAAAACTAGAATTTCAGAAAATAGCAGATGGGCTAAAGTGGACTAATTATAAAGGAGCATAAGGAAGGGAGATGCATGAAATGGAGAAAATAATGAAAAATAGTAACCAGTACAAAAGATCAGTATTTTATTGACCGTCCATTTGCATTTCTTACGGTAGAAATTCTTTCCAACATGGAGATGGCCAAGTTGTCTATATTGGATTCTTCAGTGTGATTATCTAGCAAAAACAGAGCTTCCAAAGTTTCTCATTCGCCTTGTGCCAATGTCTCTGAATAAATGCGAAAATATTTTCGACGGAAGTGAGATCCGGGCTGTTGACAGGGATGAAAATCGACTGGAGGCCACATGCGGAGAGGTTGGCTGTTGTCTCAAAAGTCAGATTACGGTTGAAAGCTTTACCAGATTCCTATTTCTTTAAAACTATGGACAGCAGCATCGTCGTGTAAAATCATGGTATCCAGCCGGTGTCGTTTGATGTCACTGTAATAGAAAACATCCTTCACAAGTTGACGAACGCCTTGCTGTTGATAATGTCCTTAGTCGACCGCCAGACTGGTCGCTCTCCATCCAAACCATTAACGTCGACAGTTCTTGAAGATCGCCATCGGCGATGTGTACTCTGGATCGACTTCATCGGCTTGTCTAGAAATAAGACCTCATCACAGAAGTAAATGCTCTTCCATAATGAGGGCCGGTAATCACTATACTTCTTAACAAATATAAAACGCTGTCTAGTAAGTTTTCTGCTTAAAAACGGCTAAATCATAGCCTTTTGTTGATGAAGTGCAAATTACCGCATCGATTTTGTAATTATGTTCGGAGAGAACATCAGAAGATATCCCCTGCGAATGGCCTCAATCCGCACATAATGATACATTTTAGTGTATGACGAATAAAATCGTCGTCCTGCCTACTTGCAGACCGTTTTGGCCCATCCTGCTTATTCCTGGATAAGGTTCTATCATAAAGCATTCGCCACAGGGTAACCTTATCAATATAAAAATACTTGTTAACGATTCATGCGACAATAGTATTACCGTATCCTTCCATAGTCGACTACTGAAAGACATTGTCTGGACATCTATATCGCACGTCGTGACAGACAAAAGTGACGGAATATCGTGCGTATTCAATATATGTTTGTTTACGCCCAGTAGTAGTTCTGCCGAACAAGTTTATTACAGAGTTTTATGGGATCCAAAGCCATAAATTTACATAACATAATTTTATAAGCGGAATTCACTCCCCTTTTCTCGAAAAGACTGCAATTTCTCATACCTGTCCTCACCTGATTTTCATGAAATCTAAATCGAATTTTCTGTCCCAAAAGGGCTTTATTTCAGACTTTTCCTGTTTATATTAATCATTGTTTACAGCACAATGCACATAAACATGAAGATTTGATCTACAAATTTCAATAGCGTAGGAAATTACCTGGATATAAAAAAGGGTCAGATTTCACCCATATCTGGCCTGCTTTCCCTTAATAAAACTGACTTGAAAAGAACCCCTCTTCAGTAAATGGCTTCCCGTGTCTCAAATCATTTTATTAAGCAGAAATAACAACACCGAATGCATGACACACTTATCGCTCAAATTCCGATCACGACATTTCATGAGTTAGACCACCTACTGTATGTAACCCCACTGGGAAAACCATAGTTAACCACAACCCTAACCCCACCCGTGGCCATGCCTGTGATGGGCAGCCCTAATCCCTAACCACTAAGCACTTAAGGGAGACTCGAACGCAACTCAAGCCTTAAAACCGTGGTCCTAGTCCTAAAACCCCAACCCAAAACCCTAACCATAGCAAAAGTGGAGGCAAGATCCTGTAAGGCCTCATCTCGAATATGCAACTCTGGCCTGGAGACCGTGGACGCAGCAGGGTACAGAGGCGGGCAACAAAATTAATAAGAGGTCAATGTGCATTGCCATAAAAGACCCGCCTAGCTACCCTTAATCTCTATCCTCTGAGTTAAAGGCAGTTGCGCGGAGACTTGATACGAACTTTCCGTATCGTGCGCGGCTTGGATTGTGCCCCTCGGCGCGATGACTTTTTCCAACTCGCCACTACAACTCACCTCCGGGGACATCCCTTCAAGCTGCGTATGCCCAGGGTAGATTGAATGTGAGCGAATATATCTTCCCCAACCGTGTCGTGGAACCGTGGAATAACCTGCACGAGACGGTTGTTATGTCTCAATCTGTGGAGACATCTAAATGTGGGCTTAACAGACATATGCTGCAGCAACAAGCGGACTATGTGACTTTTTAGACATGAGACCAGTGACCTATGTGAGTCAATGTCTGCATTCACTTAATGCTGTAATTTCTTCACATTTTGCGTGTTTATCGATTTTTTATGTACAAATAGGGAGTTCAAAGGCGTAAGCCTATTTCCCTCAAATACACTGACTGACTGAGGTGTTAGGGTTTGGGGTTAGGAATTAGGGCTAGGGGTGAGGGTTAGGGATTAGGCGTCAGGTTAGCGGTTAAGACTAGGCGCTGGGCTTTGGGGTTAGGGATGGGTGAAAGGGGATTAGGGGTTGGGGTTAGGGTCGGGGTTAGGCTGGTGCTCGTCTACTGCAGGTACGGCTACGAAGTGAGATCCGACCAAAATGGAATTTCCTTTGCGCTTATAACTTTTCAAACGCAAACTGTCCAACGCGCATCAGAAGTATTGAAAAGGTATCCAGTTAGGTAAGACTCTGAAGGACATTTCACAAGAAGATAGACGCACGATTCAGAAATGTCATGAAATCGCTTCGGATAACTGCTTCTTGTGCATGAGGCGTCTTGACAATAGAATGGTATTCAACTGTAGTTGCCTTCATTCCGTGGCGAGGCCTGTGATGGGTTACCCTTGGCGCTCTTAGGCATGTGAGGAGTTCAGAAGATGAAGGTGCGATCACTGGAACAAGAAATTTATTTGCCTGACGTTTCGGATTCTCACTCGAAACCATCATCAGAGACATTCGCAGATAAAAGTGATGGTGGCACCAGGAGTGCAGTATTTATAGCACGTGACTGCCGTGGGACCGTATGCGCACTGTAATTAACAGCCCTCGCAATCACCGCTGGGGTCGTAATTGATGCGGTGGTGGCTTGTCGGTCCGAGTCCGAGTCGTTAATTGCCGCGATTTCGTCATCCGTGCTGGATGCTGGTGCGACGATTGCTCGGCAAACTGGCTCACTGTCACCGTGATGATTGCTCGCCCGCGCCCTCCCCACGTGATTGATTCTCCTGCCCAGGGAAAATCGCAGTACGGAATAGGGTCCCGGGATGTCATTGTGCTTGTTGATGGATTGCGGGCCTGAGAACCATGACTCGAGCAGCTCGCGGCTCACGCGGTTGTCACCCCTTGCGAGGATTTCGGCTTTTTGAAATTTGAAAATATGGCCGGTTCCCGTCGAGTGTGCCGCCACCTGAGAGTTAGCGTCTCCCCGCCTCACTGCTGCTGCGTGCTCGGCCATTCGCGTACGGAGTAATCTCCCAGCACGGATGACAAAATCGCGACCATTAACGACTCGGACTCGGACCGACAAGCCACCACCGCATCAATTACGACCCCAGCTGTGGTTGCGAGAGCTGCTAATTACAGTGCGCATATGGTTCCACGGCAGTCACGGGCTATAAATACTGCACTCCTGATGCCACCATTACCCTTATCTGCGAATGTCTCTGATGATGGATTCGAGTGAGAATCCGAAACGTCAGGCAAATAAATTTCTTGTTCCAGTGATCGCATCTTCATCTTCTGAACTGCTACCTGGAACTCGCCTGTTTGCTTCTATCAGCATGTGAGGAGTGTCTGTGTACGTAATGAGTAGTGCCTTCCAGTTGATGACTGACTGTTAGCCCAGCCTCCGAAGGGTGATGGCCAGTGCAGATCTGCGTGTCACCCCTCTGGGCCTCAAGGAATGTAGGCGTCTGCTATGCCAAAATCAGCAAACCATGGTCCTCGCAGCCTGGTGTGCGCTGGCAGTTCTCTGACACCTAGTTCCCCGCCGGTAGATGCTCTGGTGATCCTATTGGGTACACAGATCGTGAGCATGGGTGCCCAGTCATCCTCATCGTCTTTGTTACCCATTGTGGTGGTGGTGTTGTTGGTCAAAATCCTGGTCAAGTGTCTATTGTGGACCAGGGGGTGTGGTGGCACGCCTAGGTGTGGGCCCAACCGTGCCAGCCAACTGCGCCCTCCCCCGCCTCCAGTCTTCTTGACTCTGTCTTGACGCCGGGTTCAGGTGGGGAGGGGGAAGAGAGTACGGTAGATGCTGCGCAAGTCTGCTCCCAATTTAAACTACTTCGCACGCACGTCACCGTGCCTGTTACAGCTCACTGTGGAGCACACGGTGAACATCATCCGGTACAACGATCGAACGACCAAAGTGCAGCCCTCACCCTTTGCCAGTAAACACTTAAGTAAGAGTCGAACGTAACCCTAACCTTAACCGAAGCCTTAAAGCCGTAGCCCTAGTCCTAAAACCTTAACCATAGTCTCAACCCCAAATCCAAACCAAAAACTGATGCCTGGGAAGCCTAAACCTGAAAATAACCAACTCCTAGCAATAACCCCAGCCTTGACGTCAATGACGTCGGTGAAGGTCAAAATCGGCGTATCGCATACGCCCTGTCGTGATCTATTGACAGGCAACTCGTTATGAACCTCACCTATCTAAGTGAGATAAGAAGATAGATTTTTCAACAACCACCCAGGGGGTTGCATACCCTACCCTCGCCAAAACGTTCTAGTCCAATGTGGACAGATAAACTAAAGTTTATTTGACTGTCTTCGCACGTTTATTACAATCGTTGGAGGGCGTGCAAAGTTTTGTGTAGGGAATAACTTAAAAATACATATTCTTACTGCAGACCAGAGTGAAAACTTACAGTGCAAACTTCCGCTGATACTGAATAGAACGCCGAAGTAAAGATTGTGTGAAATGCACGCACGTGTCTATTCGTAAACTGAGAACTCTCACAACGTTAATCACCGTTCGGGCTGCGAAAAGGCTCCTCGCTCCTCCCTTGAGACCGACATCAGTGTAAAAGGAACCCCCTGAGACAGCTGTCTAATTTAGAGCCGACTGGATGCACTGTGGGGGGATAGGAGATCTACCCCAGTTTCAAGACGTCCTCTGAGTGTTTGTCCCCCAAGTGGGTCATGCCGACCAGAGGCACGCGGATCCTACTGGGGATCCCGTCGGCCGTTTTTAATGCCCTCTCTCTCTCTCTCTCTCTCTCTCTCTCTCTCACACACACACACACACATGCTGCCCACTGAAGCACTTTCGAGCGGACGAGTTAAAGGGACACGCGTCGGTGTACACATCCGCGCATAGCCCGTGGTTCCTGTTGTATGTGCACTCCCAACCACCGCCCCCCCTCACCATGGCTGAAGTCTGTCAAGTTTGAACTGTTGTAGACACGTCCAGGGCTAAGAACTGACCCCCCTCTCCACGTGCCGACTCAACACAAATAATGAAGAACAGGATTAAAAAGTCCTTACAAAAAACCCAGAACCGCACAAACCCGTGTTCAGTTTCTACGTGACTCCTGAGTCATATTTTTGAGATGTCCTTCTAATCGAGCTTGCGGGGGGAAGACTGGCGTAGTGCCCGTACCCTTCCCTCAGCATGTAGGCGACCTTCAGCAGTCCAATCAAAACGTTGTGGGTGCGCCCGGCTGCAGTTGACGCGGTAAGCAGTGCTGTAGACACCGGAGTAGAAAAGCAACTTCAGTGGGTAGGGTCAAGTACGTTCTTTGGGACGCTCGTCGATTGCGCTACGGAATTCACTCATGTCGCTGTGCCTTACAGGTTCTCTCTCGAGCCCTTCCCACCGATAGTCTAGCAAACATGACGGAGGCATCTCTACTCCAAATGGGTCACAAAGTTGTCTACTTCATCCACCCCCTCCTCTCCTTTTCCTTCTGCTGAACTGTGGAGGAATCTCAAGCGTCTCACTGGTCAACGTAATATACTTGAACCCATCGACGTAGATTTAAACTCTTTAAATCGGAATTTTATCTGTACTTCTAACGACTCCCCTTCTCGCCCAAACGAAATTTACCTACCACCATGTGACTTTACTCCTGTGACTGTGAAAACAGTGGAACAACATCTCAAAAAGATTCGCGGGTCAACGGCGGCTGGG
>CACRXP010000101.1:1359677-1374811 GCA_902702965.1 Spirometra erinaceieuropaei
GGGTCGGATGCAGCCACACAGGCGGCAGTGGCCGGCCAGGCATCCAACAAAGTGCGCCATATAAGGAAAGCTGCGTGCATAACTTCTCAGTCTCTGAAGATGGGTAGCAGAAACGACTACTCGAAACGTCAGACCTCCAATACACCTCTCCCGGTAAACGCCTCCTTTTCTTTTGAAGTCAGTCAAGTCAGAGCTGCTGTGGAGACCATGGGCACGTCCAGGGCTAAGAACTGACCCCCCGCCAAGTGCCGACTCAACACAAATAATGAAGAACGGGATTAAAAAGTCTCGACAAAAAAAACCAGAACCGCACACACCCAGGTGCACGGTAGACTCAGTGCGCATTTTCTACGTGGCTCCTGAGTCCTATTTTTGAGATGTCCTTCTAATCGAGCTTGCGTGGGGGAAGACTGACCTAGTAACCGTACCCTTCCCTCAGCACGTAGGCGACGTTCGGCTGTCCAATCAAAACGCTGTCGGTGCCCCTGGGGGCAGTTGACGCGGTAGCCAGTATAACGCCCCTGGACTTGAACAGTATTGTTTGAATGCCGTGACACTTTTGGCGCGAGGACCTAGGGTGGAGATGGCGTAACCGCGTGTCAGCGAAGATGGCCGGTGTCCCTTCCTCTCTCATCCGCCGATCCCTTCCCCCTTTACCGTACCGTAACGCTCGCCTCGCTCTCCGTCTCACAACATCGGCACCTCCCTCGGCCCTCCCCAGCAGTTGCCCACAGCGCTGCGCTCCCCACCAGTTATTTAGCTGGCATGTCGGTATCGCCTCTTCACCCAGACAGGTTATCTGATGGCTGTAACTCATTTCAACTGTACGAGTAACCATTATTATTATACGTATCTCTCATGACCGTCTTGTTATACTTTACTGTATTCCGTTCCTGACGTGCCCTCTTCTGCTGCGTGTGAATGAGTATTCAGGGATGTTAACGACTCTGTTCAAATTACTCTCCTCCAGGATCTACTCTCAGCGTTCTCTTACTCTGGTGTGTGCTACCCTTGACGTCCTCGGCCGCTACACCAGTGCTGTAGACGCCGGAGTAGAAAAGCAACTTCAGTGGGTAGGGTATTGAGGTCAAGTATGTTATTTGGAACGCTCGCCGATTGCGCTACGGAATTCAATTGTGCCACTGTGCCTTACAGGCTCTCTCTCTCTCTCTCTCTCTCTCTCTCGAGCCCTTCCCGCCAGTAGTCTAGCAAACATGACGGAGGCATCTCCACTCCAAATGGGTCACAAAGTTTTCGGTTCTCTTTCCGTTTGTAGAGGTGGACGATGGTTGCATCGTTGAAATCACGAGGAACTTGTCTTTGTCGCCACATCTCCCAGAATAGCGTTGCAAGTTTGTCCATCAGCCAGGGGCCGCCGTGCTTGTAACCTTCGAGTGGGATGGCGTTGGATCCCGGTGCCTTCTCGCTTGAGAGTTAGTGCGCGGCCGTGATTGTTCCTGGGATATATAACCCAATCGAAACCGACAGGGCAACGAGCCCGTGGCTCAGTGGTTAGGGAAGTTGGACTTCTAACTAACAGGTCGCGAGTTCGAGCCCCAGGTGTTCCAAACTTCGGGGTTGGGTATGCCTGGCTGGCAACGGCTAATAAGCCAGAAATAGCCATTCCAGTCTCCCTTGTATTCGTCGGCAATGCTATTCAGCATATATATGCATATATATACATATATGTCGAAGTCGAATGTGTGCTTTGGGAAAGGAAGTTTATTGTGCAAATTTTCGACGCCGGTTCCCCGAGTCGTCGTCAGGCACAGACGGAAAGCAAATGCGCCAACACAGCTTACATCTTAAGTGAACGTAAAAAATCTCTAATCGCCTGACGCTCACGCCAGTAAGCGGCCGTCGTGTTTGTCAGTCCGTTCTGATTGGTCCCCGCCTCTTCCATCTCTCCTTGAGATTTCTGTACGCGGTACCCAACTCGATGTGCCTGTTGATGCATGAATCATCTGAGTGCATGGCCTCAAGGAACTCTCGGCCTTTCTTTGAGGGGCACACAGCGACAATGCGAGTTTTTTCCCAAGCGAAAGTGTGTACGGTGTCCAGGGTGTGCATGGCCACTTGAGATAGATGGTCTCGCCTCTTCACTGCCAACTGGTGTTCGTGGATGCGTGTAGAAGCGCGTTTTCCAGTCTGGCCACAATAGACGCATCACACGCTTCACAAGGGATCTTGTAAACGACTTCTTTTTTGTCCAAATAGTTAACCTTATCTTTAGGGTGCACGAGCTGAGTGCGCAGAGTAGTTGTCGGTGGGTTTGCAACCTGAATTTGGTGCTTCCTTAAGTGTCTTTCAACGAGTTCGGATACATGTTTAATGTAAGGAAGTGTTCGCCAAGTTTTCGGTTCGGCCGTCTGATTTGGGCTAACTGGCTCCTTTCTCTCCGACTCTTTCTGCCTCATGCATCGGCGCACAAAATCTCTAGGGTACCCATTCCGCGAAAACAATTCATACAAGAATTTTAGTTCGCCTTGATAACCTTCTTCATCAGCCCAAAGACCCGCTGCCGGTGACAGAACAATCAGCGGTGATTTACAGCATACCATGCCAAGATTGTGATGCAAGGTATGTTGGTGAAACGGGGAAACGCCTCGGCACAAGATTGCATGAGCATCAGCTTGCAATTAACCGCAAGGATAAGCTGTCTTTGGTGTATGGCCACACACTGGAACGGAACCACAATTTCGCTTTCGAGAAAACGCGGGTGGTCGGTCGAGCCAATGACAAAATGACCAGACTGATGTTGGAAAGTTGGTCCTCAACTGGCACCCTCAACCGAGCCATAGACCTACATCCCGCCTATCAGGCGCTTCGCGCGAGGCTCGAGTCAATCCAGGCAAGGCCAATGGCACGGATGAAAGTAATCACACGGGGTCGACTACCGACGCTGGCGGAGAGGGAAGGCGCCGACCGAAAGTCAGGTGACCGGCGTGGCACGCCATCTCACGGACGTACTCGCGAGGGCGAAAAGACCATGCCGGAGGAGCGAAAATCGATCAGCCCGCCGTCTGACGATGGGGAGGCCAACGAGCACGCCGACGCAGCGGCAACCACGTCAGGCATGAGGGAGACACAAGGCACGCCAGTCCGCCAATGGCTGAGATCAGAGAGGCCACAATCGGCCAACGGAAAACAGGGTAACCAACGTGCGTGCGCCGGGCACGGTTATAATACGAGGCAGGCGGCAAGGCTGAACAAACCAAGGCCAGCAGGAAACGCCAGCGACCGACTCTGATGATGGAAACGAGAGTGTTTCCGAAACGTCAGTTTGAATACACTCTGGTCCATGAAATCGCCTTCTCTTCATGTTCCTCGGGGGATGACAAACACGATATATATATATGTTAGGGGGCGCTCACCGATCGTTCATACGGAACTCACTCGTTCCGTTGTGTCTTAAGGGCTCTCTCTCGAGCACAACCAGCAGCCGCGCAGCGGCGCGTGATATATAGGCAGAATGATATTACCGACAAAGACAAGGGAGACTGGAATGGCCATTTCTGGCTTATTAGCCGTCGTCAGCCAGCCATACCCAAGCCCGAAGTGTGGAACACCCGAGCCTCGAACTCGCGACCTGTTGGTTTAGAAGTCAACGCCTCTACTCATCGGGCCACGAGCCCGTTGCCCTGTCGGTTTTCGATCGGGAATATACAATGTTAGGGGGCGCTCACCGATCGTTCATACGGAACTCACTCGTTCCGTTGTGCCTTAAGGGCTCTCTCTCGAGCCCAACCAGCGAGTAGAGGTAGTTATGGGCTTGCGCGTACTACACTGTCCGATGAGCACGTGCCGCGAGGCGCGTTTTGGTCTAGCGCAGTTGCAGCGCAAAACGGGTGTAGGCGTTAGCAGGCAGAAACCAACGCGACCAGGGCAGTGCACTGAACAAGTGTTCAACGTTAATGATCATCTCCAACCGGGGACTCACTTTCGTAGGTCCCTACTGTCCAATGCAAACTGGATTAGAGTTGCGAAAATTCCCATTGTAAAATTCAAAAGGCAATTTGGCGAGCATACGTCTGCTTTCGATAGATTCTCTTCTGGCCTGTACATTTATATGGCTAATGAAGTAATGAATTAAAAGATACGGGCAAGTAGATAATTAAGCTCGGGTTCGGAGAGGGGAGGGGAGAGTGAAACACCACAATTCCAGTCAGCGCCCGGGAGAATGTTGGTACCGGCGAAGGTAATTACATGCGGGTGGTTGGCTTGGTGGCTTTGAACCATGGTAACTGTGGGGCCTGTACGAAGTTCTTCTGTGCGCATAGGACCGGTCGGTGTAGCCTGATTGCAGTCGCCTCTGCCGTAGCCAACAAGCGCTGCCCAAGCAGTTTTGGATAGCTTGATGGGACCTTGTAGATCACTCTGAAGGCCCCTTTGGCGTCTACACGGTGGTCTGTGTCTACCATGTGCGCGAGGATCGAGCTGTTGACATTCTTTATCTGTCCCTTTCCTAACCATGCTGGGAGATGTTCTTTCATTCTTTTGGACAAACGACGGCTCGTACGTCCAGTATATTCTGCCCCACAGGAGCAGGTGAAGGGGTAAATACACAAAGAGGTGGTCTGAGCTGGTAGTTTGTCCTTGCCCTCTCCGTATAGGAAGGGACTGGTGGAGAACAATACACGGGTGTCAGCTGCTGGAAAGGTCTGTGATACAGCTTGGGTTAGGCGTCTTCTTCAAGCTCACTTTGTGCATCCCCTTGGAATGGGACCCTGATAAAGAGCCTTTTCTTTTCTGCCGTCAGTATCGGGGGCCTTTGCGATCTTTCGGTCATGTTCTTGGCAATGAATCGATCAGGATACCCGTTTTGGCGAAATAGGCTTTCGATGATCTTCAGCTCTTTCTCAACGCTATCAGCTGAGCAGGTTCTTCTTACTCCTTCTGTCAAGCAGCGGACTAAATTACGTTTAACGTTTAGCGGTACGAAACTCCCAAAATAGGTGCATTGTCCGGACCACGTTTTCTTACGATAGACGCTGCGTCTAATGCTGCCGTCAGGTCTTCTACTCAGAAGCACATCTAGGAAGGGAAGTGAACCGGACTGTTCTTCTTCCAGAGTGAATTTTATTGATGGGTGCGCCTGATTTATCTCATCCAGTAGAATTGAGATGTCACTTAGTTTCTGTGCAATCGCGAATATATCATCCACGTACCGCCCATAGTATCTTAAACCGTTGATCTGGTGGCGTAGCTGGAAAGCTTCTAACTTTCCCATGAATATATTCGCCAAAAGCGTTCAAGGGGCGAGCGCAATGAGCAATGAGCCCAATCTAGCAATGAACTAGTGTAACTACTTCACTTTCAGTGCGGTCTTTGAAAATTGGTCAAATACTGCATCGGAAATGACAGTTGGACCAAATCAATTTTCCCACTACTGATTACTCTTCTTGCAAAAAATTTTGCCCGAATATCGTAATTAACTTGTTGAAGTGGATCAAAAGAAAGCGTCGTATTTGACACTTCAATAAAAGTCAGCATTTTATACAGCTTATTTATAAAATCCTCAGTCTTGTTTTTAATGTATTTTAAACTAATGTGGAGTAGACATCATAGTGCTGCATGTCTTTTTTCAAAAATATATCAACCACATGTTCACTTGGTTGTATCCGAAGGATGCATATCACTGACCAGGGATTTTCGCCCTTGAATGCAGTGACAGTAAGGATCAGTAACTGGAGATTACTAAACTTGTGCTTTTTTCTATAGGATATACAGACGAGCCTAGCTGACGAAGTTGGTAAATGCGCTCCCAATAATTTCAGTCAGCAGGTACCAGGGGTTAGTTAGTTGAGGTCCATCGACTGCAGAAGACACTTACGTAAGGCAAGATAATTGACCCCCCTGTAAGATATGGTTATGCATCCGCACCTGATAGACACAATACCGCTGGGGTTAGGGCAACTATTTCTCAGCCACTTAAAGTACATCCGAGCATTCCCAATAGCTTTTCTTTTATATACAACGACTTGACCTCGTCGCCTGTGCGTTCACCGACCCCACCTGTAAAACCCCCTATTACCACCGGTCCGGTATTACAGGTGGCTGGGGTTTGTTTGCCTCAGGTGCGGCCACATAGCCACACCTGACCGCCCCCCTCGGTATGATAGGTGATTTTGCGTTTAATCCCGCAGGGTGCCTACTCCTGCTAACCCCCTGTGGTGGTACTTACTCGCATGACTCACCGATAATTATGCTGCCGTCAGAGTTCCCGCGCTTTCAGGCGCGAGGTCCGGGTCGGGCCACATTAAACACTAACACCAGATTTTCATATTGACCCAACTGTGAAAAAGTCGGCACCCCGGTGGGATTCCACAGTTGGAATTTTCCATTCAGGCCTGGAGACCCTGGACTGTTAAGGATCGTACCAACCTCGAAAAAGTCCAACGACGGGCAACCAAGCTTGTCAGAGGTCATAAAAACCTACCTTACGAAACCAGACTTTCAAATCTTAACCTCGTTCCCCTGGACTACAGACAACTCCGTGGCGACTTAATTCAAACGTTTAGAATGTTACGGGGTCAGGACTGCTGCCTCGCATCCGGCGACTTCATTGAGCTGGCCACCACTACTAGCTTGAGAGGACACCCTCTGAAACTACGTGTGACAGGAGCGAGACTGGACGCAAGGAGGTCCTTCTTCAGCCACAGAGTGGTAAAGGCATGGAACGCCCTGCCTGTGGATGTCGTCAGGTCCTCATCCGTGGACTCGTTTAAGAGAAAGCTTGACCAGTACAGGGATATGTACCTCCACAGCATCAGAAACTAATGAATTCCCCCCTGTGCCATCCGCCCCATTCAACGTTTTATGTTACAAAGCATGCTACTCCCTATATTTTAGTAACATTATGTTTTACAATTTTTCTCTATCTCCTGACCGCCACATATGCGCTTGCTTTGATATTACTTGGTCCATTCAGTACCGTACTGGATATTGTAAAATGTTGACATAGAAGACATTCACAGACAAATTCATACCAGTGACCAATGCTTGTTGTATGTAATTACTTGCCTATTTTTTTTCACACTTGCCTTACACATTGTTTTTTTATGACGTTATTGTAACCAAAAGGGAGTTCAAAGGCGCTCGCCTACTTTTCCCTTAATAAATCTGATCTGATCTGAGCTGAAACCGCGCAGTAAGGGGAAGGCTTTAGTACAGTCAACTCTCTAACCACTTGAGCTACGAAGCCCCGCCGGACGACGCGAGTTTAATCACATTTGGGTCAGGTTTACCCGCCCAACCTACTGAACCGTCTGGAATCCACCAAATCTGATACAGTAAGCTGACAGCTCAAGCAGGATTTCTTAAGTAACTCACTTGAAATCCACCAGATGACTACCAGGCTCACATAATTCATAGATGATTTGGCTTACTGTATCAGGCTTACTGTATCAGATCCGGTGGATTCCAGACGTTGCAGTAGGTTGGACGGGTAACTTGACTCAAATGTGATCAAACTCGCGTCGTCCGGCGGGGCCTCGTAGCTCAAGTGGTTAGAGCGTTGACTGTACTGAAGCCTTCCCCTTACTGCGTGGGTTCGAATCCCACGGAGGCGCCGGGTTTTTCACAGTTCAGTCAATATGAAGTATTCAAAATCTGTCAAAACATCTATGAACACCAGATTTCTTAAATATGCCTTTAAACAGAAAATGTTATCAAAGTAGGCGGCAAAATTAGTTAAAAATACCCCATTTGACTTGCAACTGGCCTAAGTGCTCAACCAGAGCTGAATTATTTTCTGAGCGAAAAAACAGATGAATGCTGGACGTTGCTCAGAAGTGATACTGTCTCGCAAGAATTCGCGTACACAGAAGACGAGAAAAAACATCCGGAATCCAAATATATTTCACGGAAAACATCCGCAAAATTATTTATTCATTACTTCTTTTGGTAGAAAATTTTGTCTTCTTTAAATTTTGTACTTGAAGGAAGGATATAATTCAATTTTCATAACTTTTCCAACTCCCGAATAATTTAGGACCCGACCAGCGTTACACTTGCATTCAGGATTTCCAAACTACAAGACGTATATTTTTCGTGTACGGAAATCTATACCGTTCTCTACGGCATTAAAAGGAGACTACATGGGTTTCGTCAAATCTAGCAGTGGATTTGAGCCATACTGTAAACGTTACAAGACACATTAGTAAATGCAGAGCGCCGATGTTATAGGAAGGGGCATTTCGCAGTATTAAAAAATCCCATAATTATAAACTTATTTAAAACCGCACTATGCCCTTCCTTCAAGTATAAAATTTAAATAGTATGTCATTTTCTACCAAATGTATAAAATAATGAGTATTTTACGCATGCTTTCTATAAGATATATTTGAATTTGTAAGGGTATCGAAAATCAGTAAAAAAATTATGCTACTTAAGTGGTCATTTTTTACAGAGTATAGTTTTTGCATGCGGCTGAAAAAAGTTCATCAGAAAGTCAGCATTTCGAGGTAACTGAATTATTATAAAATTATACTGCAGGATGATTAGTTTTATCACACAATTTAAACAATCTTTTCGAGTTGAAAACGAATTTTAAAATTTATGTTGGCGTTTCATGAGTTAGCACACCAACTGTAGAATAGCATCAATGACAGTGACAAGGGAGACTGGGATGGCCATATCTGACTTATTAGCCATCATCAGCCCGTCATACCTAACATTAAAGTGTGGAACACCTGGGGTGCGATCCCACGACCTGTTGTCTAGAAGTCCAACGTCTCTAATCACTGAGCGAGTTCCATAACACGATCGATGAGCGCCCCTCTACCATTGTATATTCCCGATCGTAACCGACAGGACAACGTGCCCGTGGCTCAGTTGGTCGCGGATTCGAGCTCCAGGTCTTGTACACTTCGGGGTTGGGTATGACTGCCTGACGACGGCTAATGAGCCAGCAATGTCCATTCCAGTCTCTCTTGTCTTTGTCGGTAATACGTTTCTGCCTATATCATGCGCCGCTATGCGGCTGCTGGCGGGGACGAGATACCCGTAAGGCCCACCGCGGGACGAGTGAGTTTCGTAAAAACGATCGGTGAGCGCCCTATTGCCAATAAAACTGGAGGTGGCAGCTGCTTCAGTAGGTTCCCGCAGCAGGCCCAAGTTATCCGGGGTGGGGAGGGGGGGGGTGGCGTGCCCAGATGGCGCATGGGCAACCGCGACCGGCTGGATGCACGTGCGTCCGAGCTGAAGTCATTGGAGTGGCCTCAGGTCAGCGCGTCTAAAACCGCTCACTGTGATATTGAATGACCTGGAGGCAGTACGGCCTTGAAAAAGGACACCATAATATTTTCAGTATATATGAGGGATATAGGCCGAGCCTTGGAAAACCCTATTTACAGGTAAAAGTATGAAGAAACATGCAGATATTTACATAGCATTTATGCCAGTCTCTGATATCGTGTAAATGTTTGACCATCAAGCATACATTTATCCAGTCTTCTTTTGAAGGTTTCAACGTTTTCCGCTAAGACAACGGACTTCGAAAATTTGTTTCATCCTTCACCCAGCCGATGGGATAAGAATTTGGCCCGAAATTCGAGTTTGGCATTTTTTGTCTTCAATTTGTATTGGTGCCCTCGAAGATTTGTCGTCCACGCCAGTTCGAAGAAATCGTCAAACTGAAGAGCACGGTCTAGCCCTCGGACAATCCTGAAGGCCATGATCATAGACCCTCTGCATTGATCATGGCCTTAATCGTGAAAATCGGCAACAAGCTAAACCTTCATTCTTAAAAGTGGATAATGTCTGTCCATGAGAACGAGAAATAAACAAGACAGTGCCTACACAGCAAAGCCTGGAAAATCGTTGTGAGTAATCTTCGCTTTCGGGATTCCCTGACAAGTAATGCTATATGCTGTACGGCCGCTAGCCCCGTGTCAGGTTTTTCAGAGTGATGCACAGAAGCTTGACTCCAAATGTCCGTTTAGTGATCTGTCCGATTATGCGGTTGGACAGGAGGAGGGCAGTTTTATTTGAAGTCCAGGTGGGACCATATGTCTAGAGACTGGTCGTTGAGAGTAGGAAAAGCAAAAAGCAATTAACAAACGCCAACTTACCCTGACCATTTTCCATGCGTGAGCAGGATTTTTTTTGCCGTAAAAATGCGCCTTTTGGCCTGCCATGGAGGCCGCTGAGTCCGAAGACACGCCTCAAAGGTCAACGAACCATCCCTTTTTTCGTCGGCTTTGGCAAGTTGTAAGAGAAGGCAATTCCCATATGTTGCGTGTGTCAAAACCATTTAAATAAAATGTCATGGAGCAATTCAGAAGAATATTTGGCGAGCACACGCGGGCTTTCGATGGATTCTCATCGGGCCTGTATATTTATATGGGAACGAGGTACAAACGGAAACGTATGAGCGATTAGTGCAATCGATTACGGTTAGTCTTTTCATACAATCGGAGTACCTAGATAGAGGGGAGGGGTAGGGGAGGGGAGAAGAGGGAGTAAGTGACAGTGAGGGATAAGTAGATCCGTGTCACAAGGGGGGGGGGGGCGGGGGCGCAGTGACATGCATACAGTTAATCGGTCCTTTTCCACGGTAGACATAAGGCCTGCAAGAGTCGGCGGCTATCCACAAGAATACGAGAACACCTGCCGTCATAGCTGGGGAAAGGTGAAGTGAAGAGCATACACAGATCCATCTTCGCACACATGGTTGATTCTGGGCATCGTGTGGATCCCAACGAGGCCTTCTGTGTGATTTACAAGGTCCCACCTAAATACCCTAAGCGACTGGGCCAGCGCATACTGGCAACAGCAGAAGCGATTGCCATCAGGCTACGGAGGCCGGTCCTGGGAGCGTAGAAGAACCTCTTGCACGCTCCGCGTCTACCAGGGGCGAGGATCGATTGACTGTATGTAGGTCTCCGGGCCCTCGTCCCCTCCTCCCCTTTGTGACCTGACTCCACCTAAACGTCACTGTGTCTCTGCCTCTTCTTCCCTCCCTTCCATCCATTCTATTCGCATACCCCGTTTATACGAAAAGACGGGCCTTAATCGATGGCTCTTATCGCTCACACGTTCCCATATGCTTTGAGTGACCGATCTCAATGAAATGTTGGCCAAAATTCTGAAATGCATTTTCGATTAGGACGGATTACTTAGACAAGGTTGTAGTGCCGATTGTCTTGCGGTATAATCCTATAACAGTTCAGACTCGACAGGATCTCGGCTTATGAATGCACTGCTTTTCAATCTCCTGTGGAAATCCTGCTTGGTAAAAAATGAGTACTTAAGTGGCATTCATTTTCCCATTGATTTTTGATGGTCTTGAAAATTAAAATATATTTTATAGAAACCCCAAGCAAAAATATGTTTCTTTCAGTCGTTTGATAGCGAATTACATCTTTTTTACATTTCATACTCGAAGAAGGATTATGAGGAGTTTTTAAAAAGCGTTCTAATTGTCGTGTAGTTCGGAGCCTGATCATTCGTTGCATTAGCGCGTCGTGATTTCAGCCTACATGGTGCATGCGTTCCGCGCAAAGAAGATCGCATATTCTTCTATGCCTTTAAAAAGATGCCATATTGAGTCTATAAACTTCTGCAATGGATGCGGACTATGTTGTGCATTTCATGAAAAGCAGTGGTAAACGGACAGGCACGATACTATGTTAATAGACATTGCACGGTCAGGAAAACGCTCATAATTAGAAACTTTTTAAAAACCTAATTATACTCCTTCTTCGGGTATAAAATATGAAGTTGACCGAGTACAGTTTCTACAGGAAATTGAAAAGCAGTGCATTCAAAAGCGGACATCCTGCCGAGTCCGAAATATCATAGAATTATGCCTCAAGATAATCAGTATTACAACTGCGCGTAAGTAATCCTTCATGTGAAATGAGGGTTAGGTTTGAGGTTAGGCGGAGGTTAGGGATTAGGGTTAATGCTGGATTTGAAGTCAGCGGTAAGGTAAGTCAGGAGCAAGTTTAGTATTAACTGCAGAGTAAAGGTTGGGGGCAGGGTTGGAGTCAAGATTAGGGCAACGGTTTGGTCTTATATTAGGGGGATTCTTGCGGTTAGGACACGGGAGTATTTTTCTTTTTCCAGCATTGTGTGCAGGTCCTCCTCCCATGTTTTGCATAGAGGGCCACATAAGTCAGTTCTACCCTATCGTCGGATCATGTTGTACGATAATTAATATTACAACTCAACCTAAGTACTGCTTACTAATTTAAAACGCGTTTCAGAATTTCAGTTAAGATTTTACTAGTTACTCCAGCTACTCTATCTAGAGTCTTTAAACAGGTACACCGTGCCTAAGGTCTTCGAGTTTGAGATAGACGGAAGTTTATCTGTCGTTTTTGAAGGTGAAATCGAGCTTTCCGCAGGCACCTCTATTGATGTCTATTGATTTAAGACATGATTGACGCCGTAAGTCGATTCAACAGGTTTCAACCCATCCAAAGGGGCTTTACACTTGACTACTTGAATGCTTGAGGAATAGTCGCCCTAACCCCTAGCCCAAACCCCAACAGTATTGTGCCCATCAGGTGGGGCTACATAAGCACATCTTGCCAAGTACTCTTCATCAATGAAGTTCGTCCTTATGGAGCGGATGTTGGCGTTTAAGCCTAAGGGGCTGCGAGACGACTTTCGATTGGGTGTCTAGTGAGTCCGCACCGCGCTGAAACGCGTGTCGTCCAGGAGGACAGGGTGCACACAGCCTTCAGTCAAATTTCTAATAGACTTGCATTTCTCCTATTGCTGGGGCAGGAGGGAAGCCTGAAGGGTGATTACGTCACTCAGGAACTCACCCTCAGCATAATCCAATTAATAACCTCCAGCATCTTAAGAACCCTGATTCGGAAGGATGCCAGCTGATAGGAAGCTCAGTCCTCTTAACAAGGGTCTTACCAGACCTCCATGTTCTGCCTGAGTGGAATCCAAGCCCGCGGGAGCGTTACAAGACGCGCCTAGTAGGGAACAGGGCTGCTAAGTCCGCCAGTCTCCTACCCGCCAATAATGGGCCATCGTCAATAGTGAAGCGCCGTGGGAGCTAGGTGGAAAGAGAGAGTAAGGCCCATCGTCACAGAACATGGTTGCCGCGTCCGATAAACGGTCTGCCGTCTCGCTCTCATGTGCTCTCGCATCCAGCATGAGCACGTCAGTTGTCCGCCAGGCCTGTGAACACGGACACCTGGTCTGCGCAAACTCGAGTTGCGGTGACCATGCCGCGCACATCCGGCCAGGAACAGGAAGAGGATAACAACAACTGTTCCTCAGAGAGTGATAGCATCACTGAAAGTGACCTACTCTGTCTGCCCTCTGCTTTTTCAAACAGACACACGCCAGTTCGATTCATCCCGCATGACCCATTTCTCTTTTCTTTATGTAACTAACAGCCGGACTAAGCAGACTGTCGAAGAAGATTCCTGATCCAGTTTTTCGGCGGCAGCGACCTGTCTAGTAAACCTGATTTCCGTTCTGTATCGTCTGAACTACCGTTCCCTCGAGGTGATGCTTAAGAGTCGTCGAAGGTGAAAATCACAATCCCCTTTTACTTTCTATTGTTCGCATATACTCAAACGGTAGATCTACACGCATTCACCAAGGCAAGTAACTTAATATGCAGTGAATGAGGCTCCGAGAGCCTTTAGACAGACCATCTTATGTGTAACGATCATCTTAACTATGTTGGACCCACAGACAGGTCCTGGTAACCCCCCCGCAATGGAGAGCATTTTCCGTCAACTAATTTAACAATAATTTCCCAGCCAAATTCCACCAGCACACTGGCACACGTGTAATTTTTCGTTAATTTCCACTTCCCCAGCCCCTCTCCTATTTTTGGGCGGCGCCGGACGAAGGACGTTGGGGAGGGGCTGATCTGGCGACAACCAACGCAATTTGTTACAGCACCCAGGTGGACACTGAAGGGGCTCCCTGCTCCCCTGCGCCTCCCCCCCGGCATCCCTCCAAATCTCTGCGTCATTCTCCAGCAGAGGGACTCGCGGTTGTTAACGCGCAAGCCAGGGGGGGGAAGTGGATTAACTTTGCGTCAGTTGGTCGGTCAAGATGAGCAGATCAAAAGCCTCGGAGGTTCCGGCACCGGGGTGTCTGGTGGGTGCCGAAGGACTAACGAAATTTGAAAGAAGGGTGGCAATGGAAGTGGATTTGGTGACCGCCCCACAAACCACACTCCGCCGATCGTTGTGAATCCTACAGGCTAGGGTCCGCTGGGAGGCTGAGCGTTATAAGGCGGCAGGGCTGCATTCACAAATTAACAGGCCTGTTTTGAAAACGTTCAATAAACGAAAAATCATGACACATGTGTCATGTTCTGTCGAGGGTGGTAACGCCCAAAATGGGGCTTTTTTTCTGACTATGAAAAGTCGTGTCTGAGTTTCACATGTCTCCTATCTATATCAGGCTAACTCAATCTCATGCACACGGGAATAATCAGAGAAGGATTCCTAGCTTTAGTTAATTGTTAGGTAGACGAGCATTCACCTACTGGCGTGATGTACGAACATTCATTCACAAAAATGAAGTACCTACGAAAGCACCTTGTGCAGTCAAACAATGGACAGCATGCAATCCCAGAAGCTGGCAGCGGAGTGCGACCGATATGAAGTTTTGGTAATGTCTTGAGCAGACCGTCATTCGTTTCCACGGCGGTCGCCTGTCGTTTCAGGCGTAGGCGTAACCTAATTTGGACTACATAATTTAACTAGTAGCGGAGAGAGCGTGGCTCAGTGGTCTAGGGGTATGATTCTCGCTTTGGGTGCGAGAGGTCCCGGGTTCAAATCCCGGCTGAGCCCGTATTTTCGCTGTCTTGATTTTCGATGTACCTTTCAGACCTCAGTATGATACATTATTAAGCAGAACTCGGCTCCCTTCGGTTCTCTGGGTTGCAGGTAATTACCACTCGGGGCATCAACACGTTTCTGGGTATTTCAATGCTTTTTCTGCATTCGGAAGACGATTTTATACAATAATAAAAATTACCCAAATGAAGTCTATAATTCCCTAATAGCAAAGAGTTACGAATTTTTTCCGAATCGGAGGCGATTCGTACCCTTAGTTTCGACCGGCCGGAAGCGAATCGAATACGCCACTGTCAAGCGAAACGGTTGCGAATCGACTCCGATCGCTCGTAACTCAAAATT
>CACRXP010000101.1:1374914-1390191 GCA_902702965.1 Spirometra erinaceieuropaei
TATTAAAAAGACGCCTATGACCTACGCAAGTCGCATACAGATGTTTGAAGCTTACCCGTATGAACTGGAGACGCACAACCTGGTATGGTTGAGCTGGAGTCTGTGGCCTCCCCTTCTGATCCCTGAAACGGAAAATCGGTAAGCAATAGGTAGGCATACCGACGTCGATGCCACCTCTGGCATCTCCCCCAGGGCCCAAACAAGGGGGTCATACGGGCTTTTAGACTGTCTCTTGTTCTTCTCATTCTCATTTGGAGGTAACTCCTGAGACATGATGATCTACAACCCAACAGGAAAACAGAAGGTTATTGTAAGGAATGCTATATTGGTATTCACTGCCTCCCTTCACCATCCAATTGGCCAAACTACATCACACAGATTTTATGACGGAAAACGTAGGATAGGATAAAACTCCAAAATTGGAAGTTTTTTTATGATGAAAACATGTTACAGGATATAATGGAAAGAATGGTTGGCCAACCCACTACTTTACTTTGAATGTGTCCACATATCGGTGATATCACAGAGGGACCTGGCACTCTGGGAAAATCGTCGCAGCAAGTACGCATTTAGTGATCTAAATTTTGTATTTTAAGACCTAAAGGCTCTTTTCCTTGGACTTTTAAATCACAATTTCAAAAGCCGTCTCACTACACTTGGGTAAACTAAATACAGAGGATCAATTGATTATTTTGACTACCCAAAGAACTCTCCACTCATGAAGGCCGACGTAGATAACACGATAATCTACTCACCTTTACCGAAATACTTCACTAAGTATGTTTGCTTTCCAGAAACTATCCACTGTATTAACTGAAAGTATTTATAGATTTAAGAAAGCCACTTATTGTCCTTTCGCCAATGCGAACAGTGCTCGTGAACCCTACAAACGCACAGTTAATTTAGTAAGTGGTTTGCGAGCACTGCAGAGAAGAAGCGGCCATTATGCTAAGACTTGATTCACCTTCTTTTCTGTGCAAACCGCCAACAGGTCAACTACCTGCCAGACAATGAAAGCCCGCGATAGATGCGGCGCCCTACCTGCTTGAAGGTGAAGGCATTTCATCGTCAGTAATTCGTGGAAAATAGCTGCATAACATCTTTCCGGAGCCACAGGAGAACGCCGACGACTCTTTTGAAACCATCCCATTGGGAGACCAAACAGACTATGGTAATGTCACTTCTCCTTGAAATTATTCTTCAAAAGTGTCACCAGCTAGCGATCAAGAGCGTATATGGCTTCTGATGTTTAGACACACTGGAGCACTGTCGTCCGAAAAAGATATCGTCATGGAGAGTCCCTGGAAGGTTATGGGACGTCAACGGTGGCTAGAAACTATGCTCCTCCAGTGGACAGACACTTCCGGCCAGGTTGCTTCCCAGCTGCCGCAGAATTCATTAACTCAGCAGTTGCGTTCGGCGACTGAGTTTCATCAGCTTAATGTCCTACTACTGGACAATAACTTCCGGAACCAACTGGTATGCTACCCAATTTATAACTCCCTCTTTCGTTACACCTCCTACCCTACATGCCTAGGAGGGCAAAATGTCGATGACTTCGTCAAGCGAATATTTTTCGCATTATTCGACGACGAAATTAGTATGTACGTCGATTTCAAAAGAAGGAAGACAAAAGAAAGCCTCAGCGAATTCCAACGGTATGAGGTTATAGATGGTACAGTGAGTGACCGATCTCAAGAAATGCTGGCCCAAATTCTGAAATGCATTTTCGATTAGGAAGGGCTACGTAGGTGGGGTTGTAATGCCGATTGTCTTGCGGCATAATCCTAAAATAGTTCGGACTCGGCAGGATGTCCGCTTTTGAATGCACTGCTTTTCAATCTCCTGTAAAAATCGTGCTTGGTAAAAAATGAGTACAATGCGTGACCTATCTCATGAAATGTTGGCTAAAATTCTGAAATGCGTTTTCGATTCGGAAGGATTACTTGGTCGCGGTTGTGAGACTGATTAACTTAAGGCATACTCTTATAACATTTCGAACTCGGCAGGATGTTGGCTTTTAAATGCACTTCTTTTCAATTTGCTGTAGAAAGCGTGCTCGGTAAAAAATGACTACTTAAGTAGCATGCATTTTTTCCATTGATTTTCGATGGTCTTGAAATTCAAATATATTTTATAGAAACCACAAACAAAAATATTCTTTCTTTTAGTCAATCAATAGAGAATCACGTCTTCTTTATATTTTATACTTAAGGAAGGAGTATAATTAGGTTTTAAGAAAGTTTTCTAGTTGCCGAAAAATTTGGAGCCTGATCATTCGTATCATTAGCGCTTAGTGATTACACTCTACAAGGTGCATGCGTTCCGCGTAAAGAAAATCCCATATTTTTCTATGTCATTAAAGAGATATCATACAAGGTCCATAAAATTTTGCAATGGATGCGGACCATGTTGTTCATTTCATGAGAAGCAGTTGTAAACGGTCAGGTACGATGCTATGGACATATAGTGTTCATGAAATCTATTGTTAACTTTACAAGCCACATTGGTAAATGCAGAGACATGACGTTTTATGATGAGCCACCTCATGACATTAAAAAGTCTCACAATTAGGAACTTTTTTAAAACCGAATTACGTCCCTTCTTCGACAATAAAATCAGAAGACGTAATTATCTACCGAATGAACCAAGGAGTGAATATTTTTATGTATGTTTTCCATGAAATATAATTGGACTTTTAGGGGCATCGAAAATCAACGAGAAAATTTTATGCCACTAAAGTAGTCGTTTTTTTACAAAGTGCAGTTTTTACATGCAGTCCAGAATATATTCATTCGAAAGCCAACGGCCTGAGGTAACGGAATTATTATAGAATTATGTTGCAGGCTGACTAGTTTTACAACCCTACTTAATTAATCTTTTCGGAACGAAAACGCATTTCGGAATTTTGGTTTACAATTCACGAGTTAGCCCACCTACTGTATTTGTTCCGTTTTGGGCTCCGTTCCATTATGATGAGTGCAGCACAGGATGGCAGCGTAAACAGCAACAGTTCCTTGGATGACCGACGTCTTAGGCGTTCCATTTTCGGCTTTAAGTAAGTTTGCAGTAATGAGATATCCCAAGACCGCCTACTCAGATAATATCGTACCACTCCGTCCATTAACACCGCTTATGGAGTGTGAAAAGTCGTTCTTACATGACGCAACAGTTTATAATTCATATATGATCCAGTTTCAAATGGAAGTTGTGCCCTCAAAGCAGTAGAATTTAGCAAAGCGGTAGGTTGGGTTCAGTATTATTCGGGGATTTAACAACATTCTTAAAACTAAGAGGTACTCTTTGCCTAATTATAAATCTGAAATAGAATCTAAATTAAAAACAAAAACATTAAAACAAAAAGAATGCAAGAATATATTTTTTGTAAATGCTTCCTAGGAAATGCACTTGAATATACAGAGGTGTCGAAGGTCAGTGGAAAAGATCTTGTAACGTGTGTGGTTATTTTTTTGCAGGTCGCCGGAAAGAAGTGCCTTAAAAAACCGTTATTTCAGCTTGATCTAACTCGCTTGAAGTTCTGATGTATGATAAAAAAATATTACAACACCTTTTAAGCAGGCCTTTCTAATCGATACCATATGTCAGAATTTCAACTGACATTTCATGAAATAGCTCACGGGAAAGAAGCTCGACACAAATCTTGAAGGCAAATTGAAGGAGACATGTTTGACTGTCTCTCGGTTAGTTAACCGACCTGCCCATTAAACATTGAATCGAAAGCACATTTCGAAAGTTCTATTAAAAAGATTACTTAAGCAGTTAGCATGCAGCCCAACCACAAGGTATTTTGGTCACATCAGAACGCCGGCTTTTGAATGTGCCTCTTTCCAGCCAGCTGCAAAAATTGCAGCTTGTTAAGAGCGACTACATAGGTAGTATGAGTATTTCTATAAATTTTCGATGCCTCTCCAACTTCAACATTTCGAAGAAGACGCACATAAAAATATTCCCTCTCAAACTCATTTGGTAACAGATTACGTCTTCTTCAAATTTCCTTCTTGCTGGGCGAGTATCTTTCGGTTTTTATAAACTTATCTAATTCTCGGACATTTTTTGCCCCGCCTACTGTTATGCTTGTATTCAGAGTTTCCAAACTACAAGCTATATTCATTCCGTCAAAGGAATATTACTAGCGTCTCCATGCTCTTAAGAGGACGTCATAGAGCATCCATAGAACAATACAACGGATATGAGCTAGATCGTGTGCTTTACAAGTAGCCTTAATAAACCTGCTGATGCGATGCCGTATGAATGTACATTTCACGGTTTTGAAAATCTCACTATAAGAAACATTCTAAAGTCGAAATATACCCTTTCTTTGAGTATAAAACGTAAACAAAGCGTAATTTACTACCAAACGAGTACAATAAAAGATATTATTTCGCATGATACCAGTGTGGCTAAAGAGAAGACTGCACGCGAAATTATTGCTGTTTTTTGCGCGAAAGTTGCATTACTTTGCAAAATGAAACTTTCGACGCTCAAAAAATTCACACTTTCCTTGCGATGCCGTTATGATTAGCATCCGGTGCGACGGGATTACTGTAGGCGGAAAGCAGTGTTTTTCAATATCGCAAAGATTGTTTTCGTCAATGCGAAGTCATAAACAGCCAAGATATCCGATTTTTATCCAGCAAAAGGATCTAGAAACAAACTCCGCGTTAGATAAGAACTTTGTATAACGTGCTAGCCTAACAGCATGTTGCAAAACGCCCACGGACCACCCAGGTAAAAGTTATTATCGCTACTCAGTTTAACCGGCTACCGCATGCTCGATTTTAGTAGTTTACGTAGATATGCCATTTCATCAAATACTGACTGAAATTCTGAAGTATTTTTTCCATTCCATATGACTACTTTAGTGAGGTTGTGAAATCATTTATCCTGTCGTATAAAGTCGAGACATTCTAGTCACGCCAGGATGGCGGCTTTCTAATGAGCTTCTTATCGACCACTTGCGCAAGTTTTATTTCATAAAAAGTGACTGCTTAAGTAGTATGACAGTTAACCATTTGTTTTCGATACCCTTAAAAATAAAAATATATTTTATAGAAAACATGCATGAGAAAATTATGTTTTTGTCCAGTTGGCAGCAAATTATGTCTTTTTAAAAGTTTCATCTTAAGGAAAGAGTACATTTTGACTTCAAAAAAAAACTTTCTCAATCCCCAACCAATTTAGAACTCCACCTGCCGTTACACTTGCCTTCGGGGCTTCCGAACTACGGGCTGTATACTTTTCGTGCAAAGGAAATAATGAGTTTTCGGCTCAACGGCTGCCGCACACCCGACGGGACGAATTGCTGTTACAGCAAAGCTTGTCCAAACTCTGCCCTCTTTGACTTTTGATTTGCGAAGTCTCGAATTGTTTGACAGTTTTTGGGGATAATAACCGTGAGGGCTTCGACTCACCAATGCGTCCGCCAACCTTCCGCATGTGCTTTGTTGATATATGCTCCACTTTTTCAGCGTCAAACATTTTGATTTTTATCCAAAAAGTAACCTGTGAACTTGGAGTGGACTTCACCGGGCACACCTCCTTGGTCCAAAAGCTGAAGTGAACGTTTGGGCCGAATTCCACCAGCTTCAGCGGAGCTACCGCGCAAGAGTCACATTCTGCCAGCAGGTAGTTAGCAGCGCACGGGCACGTGTTCAGTCGATTTCAGTAGGTGGGCTAACTCATGAAAGGTCAACCGAAATTCCGAAATGCGTTTTAGTTTCAAAAAGATTAATTGAGTAGAGTTGTAAAACCAATAATTGTGCAATATAATTCTATAATAGTTCAGTTACGTCAGGATGCCGGCTTTCGAATGAACTTCCTTCCGGCTGTAAAAAATGACTACTTTAGTAGCATGAATTTTTCTTATTGATTTTCGATGTCCCTAAAAGTCCAATTATACTTCGTGGAAAACATGCATAAAAATATTCATTCCTTCGCTCATTCGGTGGAAAATTACGTCTTCTTCTAATTTTATGCCTGAAAGAGGGACATAATTCGGTTTTAAAGGTTTCAAATTGAGGGACTTCTAAATACCGTAAAAAGACCGCTCATAAATCTTCCTGTCTCTGCATTTAACAATGTGGCCTGTAAAGTTAACAATATGGCCCAAATCCACTGCTACATTTTATGAAATGGTAGATAAATGTGTGGTTTTCCATACGCGGAAAATATACGGCCTGTAGTTTGGAAACTCTGAATTCAAGTGTGACGGTAGAGCGTGTTCAAAATTATTCGGGAATTGGAAAAGTTATTGAAAACCAAATTATACCCTTCCTCCGAGTATAAAATTGGAAGAAGACGTAATTTTCTACCAAATGAGCAAAATAATGGATATTTTTGTACATGCTTTCTATGAAATATAATTGGACTTTTAGGGCCATCGGAAATTAATAAAAAAATTAATGCTACAAATGTAGTCATTTTTTACAGGGTGTAGTGTTTGCATGCAGCCGGAAGGAAGTTCATTCGAAAGCCGGCATCCTGACACAACTGAAATTCTATTGAGTTATGTTGCACGATTATTGGTTTTACAACCCTACTTAATTGTTTTCGAGACGAAAACGTAGTTCGGAATTTCGGTTGACATTTCATGAGTTAGCCCACCTACTGTATATCTGCTGCAGAACGCAGTCGCGAGGGATTCGGTTCAAAGGATGGTCACCCAACGTTCAAAATTTTATTCTGTGCATCTTGAAGATGAAAGCGAAAGTTCAAATTAGACATTGCGTACCTTTTTATCTGTGATTCTTGAGTAAGTTCAATTAAATTCCCCATAAATGATGCACGAATATATAAATATAAGTTTCAGAACTGCTTTCGACGTCAGGAGTTGAATGGAGGCATCAGAATTAGAGAGTATGCATTTCTTCTGAACCAAAGTTTCTGCAAAAAGAGGTCAGGCGTCGTTTCTGATGGCTCAATCATTGACATTAACCATGTTACACATTATGTGGACAGTTTTAATGAACATAAAAGCATTGGACTACGCAAGGAACACGTCGCATATTCCAAAAAACTCAGTTACAGGTTTTTTGAAGTCCATGCTACCTAACGTACTACCATCGCTCATCGATCGTGTTACAGAAGGTGTTGGTTTCATCGTGTATTGGGGCTCACAATAGAGCCCTCGCAGGCAGTCGCACTGCGACTAGTAGTAAATGTAGATGAGATCATACCCACAAAAACAACGGAGGCCGAAATGGCCATTTCGGGTTTATTGGCCGTGATTAGCCAGTCATGCCCAACCCCAAGTGTGGATCAATTGAGATTCGAACCCGGGATCCTTGTTTGTGGAGTCTGACACTCTACCATTGAGCCACGGGCCTGCTGTCCCCTCGATTTTGGTGGACGCTCACCGATCGGGTTACGGTACGTGTCTTTGTCGGTATCACCTTACTTACCTTGCGAGTGTCTGCGAGGGTTCTAGTTTGAGCCCCAAGGCACAATGGAACTAACACGTTCTGTAACCCGATCGGTGGGCGCCCATCTGTCATAAATGATATTACCGATCACAACCGACAGAACAGCGGGCCCCTGGCTTAATGATAAAATGTCATCCTCTTTGACCAAAGATCCCGGGTTCGAATCTCAAGTGACCCACACTTGGGGTTGGGTACGACTGGCTGATGACGGCCAATAAGCAAGAAATGGCCATTCCGGTCTCCCTTGTCTTTGTCGGTATCACTCTACTTAACTATACTACCAAGTATAAAGTGTACATAAGACTCATCTTACTGAATCGAATGAGTATTTGAGGGGATCACTATTTGGAACCCTTCAAGGAAATGTATTGAGACGTCCGCATACCCTGAAGGTCAACGAATAAATTGAACATCACGCTGGGAATTATTCCGTCGTGAGTGTGATTTACACAGATGGTCGAAGAGAAAGAATGCATGAGATCCCCTGTAGGTATGCTAGATGGCCATTGACATGGAAACCGTAGTAAAACGGTTCACGTCAAGTTGTGTTGTGCTTTGTACTGTCCGTCACAGTTTGCCCTCTACAACGAGATTTGTGCTGGACCAACAAGGAAGCCTGGTTGCGGCATGACACGCATTATTCGGGCAGCGCATCAATAACATGACGTGCCTAAGGCTATCAGGATGCGCTAAAAGCCCCGGCTTGAAAGGTTGCTGAGTGACCCGGGATAACCCGGTCCAGGGGGGTCCGGCTGCAATGGCTCCTTCTCAGTGTGACATCTATGCCACTCGCACTTCGTGTGATCCGGACCGCGCCCTTTTTGGTTGTGCTAATATACGGTTACCGTGTGCGCACCAGGCGTGTGTGTGGCACGCGTAGACGGGCCCTCTGGTTTCTCGCTCACCACGCCCAATCCTGTCCCGATCTTCTTAACTCTGTCTTCATGCCGAGCCCAGGAGGATGAGGACCGGTTGTGATCCGAGCTATCCAGCTTTTTGCGTGCGTGAAGATCCGGTTCATCGTGCGCGGACCAGGCGTGTGTGTGGCGCGCGTAGACGGGCCCTCTGGTTTCTCGCTCACCACGCCCAATCCTATCCCGATTTTCTTAACTCCGCTTTCATACCGAGCCCAGGAGGATGACGACCAGTTGTGATCCGAGCTATTCCGCTTTTTCATGCGTGAAGATCCGGTTCATCGTGCGGAGACCTGGTGCGTGTGGCACGCGTAATCGGACAGTTGAGCTTCTCATTCACCGCGCTCAATCCTATCGCGGTCTGCCCGGTTGTGTATGTGTGTGTGTGTCTTATGGGTAGTGCCTCTCACTCGAAGACTGTGGTTACCCAGCCCTGAAGGGTGATGGTTCAGGCAAATGCAGGGCTACGTGTCACCCTTCTGGACCTAAAAGTATGTAAGCGTCCGCTATGCCCAGGATTAGCGAACCATGACCCTCACAGCCTGGTATGCGCTGACAGTTCTCTGACGCCTGTTTTACTGCCGGTAGATGCGCTTGCGCTCCCGCGGGGAAAACAGGTCATGAGCATGCCTACCCAGTCACCCTCCTCGTCCTTCTGACCCGCTGTGGTGTTGCTGTTGTTGGTTAAAATCCTGGTCAGGGGCTTGTCGTGTGGACCAGGGGGTGTGGAGTGAAATGCCAAGGTGCGGGCTCGGCCACATCATCCACCCGCGCCCTCTCCCACCCTCAGTCTTTTTGACTCCGTCTTGACACAGGGCTCGGGTGGGGGAGGAAGAGAGAGTGCAGTAGATGCTGCGCCAGTCCACCACGCAAGTCAACATCCCTGCACCCGCCCTGCTGTGGAGCACACGGTGGACATCGTCGGATCCGACGGTCAAACTGACTACTGGCCACAGTTAGTGTTCTAGTGGTTTTGTTGCCCTCTCGGCCAAGGCGGACTGTTCTATCTTATTTAGGAGCTGAGTCATAGCTGTTGAGGACTATGGACCCTATGCAAACGGGAAGCATGAATTATCTCAAGTGCTGCGAACTATACCCGACGACCCAACACACTCTCGACCGGTGGTATGTAGTTTTCTCAGGATCATTAGAAGGTCTCTGTCGAAATTTTGAACAGCTGTAGACTGAGAGGAGCAGTAACATAAAGAAGAAGAACCCACTGGTGAGTCAAAACTCCTGGAAGTTGTGTCATGTATCCGCAGAAATCGATGAGCGGCATCGATCCAGGACTCCCAGCCGTAATAAGTCAGTGTTGAATAGGACATGCCCGCCTGAAAAAGACATTACATGAGAAGTACAGAGAGTGCTAAGGGTTCCAACTAAGGGCTTCAGAGTGACCAACTGAACCAGAGGTTCTATGCAGTTGTTGAACATCTACAACCGAAACCTGACCGCGATGCCTACCAGCGTTCAAGACACTAGGTGGATACTGAGCGTTCTCAGTTGAAGACCCATGCGATCATAAGAGCGAAAATTATCCTCCTTGCGAGACAGGAATAATTGCTACATGCTGGGGTAATAGGTCGTTCGACGGCGCGATTCATCCGATACCAGAACTAAATTCTTTCGCGAGCTTGTCCCTCCCCTCTCCACAGCACTGACGGTAGCCCAAATGCGCACAACCACCCCCCTACACCAGTACGCAACGGAGGATGAAAAAGACGGTAGGTAATGAAGGAGTACGGAATGCGTTTGAGAAGTTGGTACAAGGAAAATAGTTGGCAGATAATCTGCATGTCCGGGAGACAGCATTGAGTATACGCGAATAACCGTATATATATAGAGGCATGTATATCAAACAGGATGCAGTCACTCGAGGTCCTTTTTGTCCGAGCATCTGCATAGAAATGGGATAGTGAGAGAGAGAGAGACAAGGAGATAATGGACTGGAAACAGCAGCAAATCAGAGTTCTGGTTCCAAAAGTGCACAAAATAAACTCTCTAGACAACGGAACTTTCGTCGAGGAATGATGGAAGATGGAGAAAGGGCCTTAGAAGTGTGATTCTGTCAAGATCAAAAATAGTTTGGAATGGCTGCTGGGCGCGACGGTGGCGGGTCCCGGGAGATAGGGGTGGAATGCACGTGGGTGGGGGGGGGGATAGGAGACATTTTTTGACATTCAATTTCAAGAAAGGACGATTCAATTTCAAGAAAGGACGATAAGACGATAAACCGGCCAAAAGACTATGTATCGATGAGGTGAATCTAGCGATAGTTCTGATGGGCTAACAGTAGCGAATATCACAAGGACACGCAAGACCGCCTTGACAAAACAATCGCACTAGGGAGTCCAGATTCGTGCGTCTGTGTGTTGAATCGCGGGGTCCCCAAAAACATCATATATATATAAAACGCAGGCCAGAGTGACGGAAGATGGAATATACGGCGTAGTACCGATATTCACGACGACAATTCAAGCAGAGACACGAAAAGAGGAGGGGGCCGGGTGAATGGGAAGAGGTTTTATAATTTCGATTAACAGCATATACGAGGAACTCCTCCTCCTCGTGAACAGACGGTTGCTGAAAGTGGAAGACGCCGCCTGTTGAAAACCGGTTAGTTGATAGTGTAACGCGAACACACAAAATAGAGGGGAAGGGGGTGGTGGGTGGAAGAGGATGGGGGGGGGCAGTTGGAAGCAGCGGTGGCGTGGAAGAGAGAAGGGAACAGGAAAGCGTCACAAACTGACTGAGCTAGGTGGGGGTGGGGGGGGGGAGTTCAGCAGGAATAAGAGACGCTGGATGCGGAGTGATTATCGTGGCCATCCCCACCATTTGTCTTGCTTCTCATACTTGGCAGCAAGCATGGAGGCGGCCTTGCCCAGCGACTTGGATTGGTCAACCATTTCCTGAGTCTGAATGTCCAACTGAGCCAGCCGCTCACCACGTTCTATGGCCGCATTGCGGGCTCTCGCAATGTCAGAGACAGCCGAAGTCGACTGGGCATTCAGCTTATCCATACGCTGTGCAGGCAGAAGGGCAGCTGTTCCACAGGCCGGCTTGCCTGAGGCCTGTTCACCGACTGCAAAGAAGAGATTGGAGGTATCACGAGAGTTGGCAGAGGTTCAGTTAATTCACATCATTCTCACCTTAAGCACGCTCAGTTTACCCTTATTTCGACCGGTGCCTCCCTGTACCTACCGATCGAAACACGGGGCAGCCCCTTGCATTGGCGGATGTTTGCACGCGTTAGGTTTCTCTGTAACGGTAGGGTGTAGGACCCCCAAACAGATGACAACTCCAAAAGCATATCCCAAAATTCAGCATGGCTGTAAAAATCACTTATTATTCACCGTACCCATTGTTTGAAATTTCCTTCCCATCCTGACTAAACTTACCGGTGGTGCTTTATTCAAAGTTCGTTATTTTTTTGAAAATTGCTTTTTGTTTAATTATCGCGCTCACTTTCTTTGCGAAATGATAGGTGACGACAAGACTCTGGGCAGAAATGTATCCATTTTCCGTGTCTTCTTTTTCTCCGTCCTGTGTGTTGCCCCGCCTGTAAAATCCTTTTTACCACCATTCAACATATGACACGGTCCTCAGGCTAGTTGAAGTTAGTTGGGGATCCTATACCCTACCATTTCCAGTTCCTCTCCCTCATGGTCAGTCGGGGACGTGAAGGCCCTAAAATCCCGAGGTCGATGGGCAACGCCTGCCCTGACGCGTTGTAACAGTCGTGAAGCCGCCCCGAAGGCTCCTTTAATGTAAAGAATAGCCCTCCAGACTTCGAATTGTTCTTCTTGTGACCTTCGTCTGCTCACTCGGTGCTTGCTTTGCTTGATAAAGTAGCTTCGGTCCTCATTGGCCAGCAAGAGGTCAAGACAATCACACGGAGCATAAGAATGCCGAGCAATGACGGCCCGTCGACTGATTCGCCCAAAAGAGGAACACAAACGCAACTAACTCCAATTGAGGTGACGACACACAACACAGGGGGGCACCAACACTCACAAACGACGGCCAGAAGCCAAGACAACGGAAGAATAAAAAAATCGATCCGCCCAAGGCCAACTAATTCGGCTGTCTATTCAAAATTCTGATCGATTTTTGCACTAAACGCTTTGATAAAGGAGAGCCGTCCAAGCCGTCAGGCATCTGCTAACCTGAACAACGTAGAAATGCTGCAGAAGCACACAAGGTAGTAACGCACGTCAACAAGACTTACAGAGTTCGTTTCGGTCAAGGGCGGTGAAGTTGCCGGAAAAGAGGTTTGTGAAGAAATTCCGCTTTGGTGGCTCGGGCATAGTGCAGGGGAGGAAGAGGTCGCCGTGCATTTCATTCAGGTTGGAGCTAGAGGGCATTGGGAGAGATGCAATATCGGTAGAAAACATGACAATTCAGCGCAAAATTTGCACAGTCGGGGAATTCGTGAAAGAAAGGAGACTTTGGCAGAGGCCAGGAACAAAACTGCCAAAACGCAACACAGATACGACAGGTACCGACGGTTCGGTATAGGGACGGTGACATGCGCGTGAATTGGTAGCAGACTTCGGCTAACATCTACCGCAGCATCTCCCTCCCAGCCCACCAGGGACGGGGTTAACAAGACCGGAGGCGGGAGAGGACGCAGGGGTTGACACGGCCGAGCAGCGCGTCTACGCGTGCCACCCACGGGCTGGTCCGAGCGGAACAGAACAGGCTGCCACAGAGAACGGGCTCGGCAGCTCGGATACGAAACTAAACGCGAGTGCCACAAAGGTCACATTATGGGGGCATGTGCAGCCTGACGCTCCGTCCAGCTGTCAGTTCGACCGTCATAAGCGACGGCGCTTACTGCTGCCTAATGAGGCGGGCTCAGTGGCGGAGAGTGTACAGGAAATAATTTATAATGTGACGGACTTGCGAAGCACCTACCGAACTCTCTCCTCTCCCACCGACCTTGCCCCGATTATGAGACAGGGTCAGGACGATTGGAGGTGGGCTCTGCCAAAGCCCAACGGCGCGTCAACGCAGGCCACACACGCCACCTAGCTCACACTCCGGATGCACCCCCATAAACTAAGGACGGATTTTATCTTAGATATGCTTCAAGGGCATAAGGAACACGTCAGAAAGGACTAATTACGGCCTGGCTCCCAGTCCCGTGGAAAATCGAGCGTAAAGATGTAGAAGAATGCGTGCCCGTTCGTGTGTGAACAAATTCCTGACTCACCCTAACTGACGGAAGACAGTGAGGAGATTTCGATGTTGGTGGAGTTCGAGAATGCAGCAGGCACAAGTGGGTAAGAAGTCTCAACATCCAGTCAACTCAAAACACATTTGTCTAAGAGGGGGTTTTTCACCGTTTTGAGAAAAACTGCGTTGAATATGACGACAGGGTTAACGGACTACAATAACAGTGACGGCAATCAGAAGCAAATCGTTGCCGGCATAAACGTGTCAAACGGTGCAGGCAAGGAGGAGACAAGAGACCAAGTTTTTTTTGCGAGCGCTGTTGTACGCGTGAAGAAGCTCCCGGTAGCCGTCAGCTGCCTTGTCAGGAGCCGAAATAAAGTAGGTGGGCTAACTCATGAAATGTCAACCGAAATTCCGAAATGTGCCTTCCTTCGAAAAGATTAATTGAGTAGGGTTGTAAAATTAATCGTCGTGCAACAGAATTTTCATGATAATTCAGTTGCCTCAGGATGCCGGCTTTCGAAAGAATTTCTTTTCTGCTGCACGCAGAAACTATACTCTGCAATAAATGACTACTTAAGTAGCATGCATTCTTCTTACTGATTTTCGATGTCCTTAAAATCCAGTTATACTCATGGTAAACATGTATTAAAATATTCATTTTTTGCTTTTTTGGTGGCAAATGACGTCTTCGTTCAATTTTATGCTCAAAGGAAGGGAATAATTTGCTTTTAGAAAAGTTTATCATTGTGAGATTTTTCAGTACCATGAAATGGCCGTTCATAAAACGTTAAGTCTCAACATTCATCAATGTGGCTTGTAAAGTCAACAATATGACTCAAATCCATTACTAGCTTTTATGAGCCCCGTATAGCCTCCTCATAATACCGTAGATAAATGTATGGTTTTCCGTACGCGGAAAGCATATGGCTTGTAGTTTGGAAACCCCGAATACAAGCGTAACGGCAGGTCGGTTTCAGAATTATTCAAGAATTAGAAAAGTTTTTGAAAACCGAATTATACCCTTCCTTCCAATACAAAATCGGAAGAAGACGTCATTTTCTACCGAATGAGTGAAAGAATGAATATCTAAGTGCATTTTTTCTACGAAATGTAATTAGACTTATAGATTCATCGAAACTCAATGAGAAAAATGCATGCTATTTAAGTAGTCATTTTTTGCAGAGTGTAGTTTTTGCATGCAGCCGGAAGGAAGTTCATTTGAAAGCCGGCATCCTGAGGCAACTTAATTATTAAAGAATTACGCTGCATGCTGACTAGTTTTACAACCCTAGTTAATTAATCTTTTCCAAACGGAACCGCATTTCGGAATTTCGGTTGAAATTTCATCAGCTAGCCCACCTACTGTACCACTACCTGACTGCTGGTTAATTGCAAGGGCGTGTAGGCACCATGACGTGTGTGGTAGGCTTAAACGTGAATTCAGTCTCGTCAGCCATTGGATCCCTACCGATTTCCAGTTGTCATGGCTCTGCTCTGCCATTGCAATCTGGTGAATGTGAGAGAGGGGGGTTGAGGTAAATACGATGCACGTTCCCGCTACTATCAACTTAACCCACAAGCAGGTCATTACCATGCACTCAGAGCATTGATAATCCTCGTTTCTTGCTAGGGACGAACGTCACACATCTCCAGCCGGAAGGCAGAGCATGGAAATGGCCCTCCTGGCGCTAACGTTTGTGCCGAGGAGGCATTAACTGACCGCACAGGAGGAGACCTCGA
>CACRXP010000101.1:1400769-1412859 GCA_902702965.1 Spirometra erinaceieuropaei
ACTTCCTTCCCTATAATTTGTTCAGGTTCCTTATTCCGACTGGAGGGTGAGGCTGTGTCGATCGCTTTCCTCGATTCTCTTGGTGAGATCTGCGTTCCACCAGCGACTAAGTGGGATCTCGGAAGCAGTGCAATTCCTCGACTGACCCTGGTGCCGCAGCAGGAGGAGGAGGAGGAGGATTGTGTTGATGGGGGCGCCGCGCGCATGGTCGCCGATCAGGAGTCCAACGCAGGCTTCGGTGACTCGCTCAATCCCACCGCCGGTACCTGCAGTGTCTCCGCAGCCAAACGTCTGGGCCCCGGCGCTCCCTCCACGGGTGCCCACCTCATCGGCAGTACAGCACCTCCGACCGCGAGGCGAGACCAGCCGGCCAAGGGGGCCGGGCGCTGGTCCGCTCTGAAGCTAAGCGCCGGCGGAAGCGGTGGCTCTTCACCCGCTACACCAGGTACTACTTTCCACGTACTGCACTCTCATTTTCTCCTAACTACTGCAAGGAAGGTTTTTGTGGTATTACCGACAGTTTGACCGCCGATTCCGACGATATCCACCACATCAAGGCGAGAGCCGGGGCGATGACTTACGCGAGTTAGTTTATAGGGATAGCAGACTTGCACGGCACCTACCGCACTCTCTCCTCCCCCTCCTCACCCGGACCCGGTGTCGAGACAGAGTGAAGAAGACCGGAGGCGGGGGAGGTCGTAGGTGGCTTGCACGGCCGTACCCGCACCTAGGCGGGCTGACACACCCTCTTGTCCACAACATACACTTGGCCAGGATTTTTTCACCAACAACAACACCCCAAAAGGGGTCAGATGTACGAGGATGATGACTGGGCAGCCATGGCCACCATCTGTATAACCAGCGGGAGCGCAAACACATTTAGCGGCAGGGAACCAGTTCTCAGGGAACTGCCAGTGTAAACCAGGCTACGAGGGCCAGGTTCGCCGATAAGGGCATAGCATACGCCTTCTGTCCCAATGACGCCAGCCGAACTCCCATCTAGCTCCGTGTTGGTCCGACGCATCTACTGCCTGGCACGTTTTAGGAGGCAACACTCAGAGTCACCAGCAAGTCCCTCCTTGACATATTTAAATTAAACACGGGATGCCCTAGTATGTGATCAGGGTAGGTTCTAAAGATGGCTTTAATTCAAGCACACTTTTGAATGATGTGTTAAAAAACCGAATTCCGATGTTATCAGGAAAAAAGTGCGTGAGGGCCATTCGTGTGTTGCAAGTTATAAGTAGGGTTGTAGGATATAACACTGCGGCCAACCGACTGAACCACACGATATGTTTTACACCTAAATGATGCTCCTCAGAGACCACACCATAACAAGATAACTTAATAGCCGTCCCTCCGGCCTCTTTGGTCGATGTCGTCACACTGGTCCCATTTAATGCCGACTCTGCAGAAGCGCTCTGCTATCCTTGTCTATGCCTCGGTCCAAAATGCCTTGTGTCCCCTGACCCCCCTCATCCATCCATCCCTCCTCCTCTACGTAGTTTCACCGCATACTGCGCCACCGGTCACAGTAACCTCCAGCGAAGATGTCTCCTCCGTCGGCCAACATTCAGCCACCACCACCACCGGCACGGCAACAGACACGGACAAGCACTTCGTCATCCTCTGCTCCGAGAAGCAGGCCCAGGTTGTAGCGCTGCCTTCGAGGACCTGTTACCACAAGGTTTGTCATTCAGCACGGTCACCCTATTGGCTCTTTTCTTCAAGGACTAGTCGCTCTCAGCAGCCTGCCTGTGCCATTGTCATCTGGGCTCAAATCTCTGGTGGGAGGTCGGTTCACCGATCAGATTAGGAGACGTGTTCGTACCAGCGTGTCCTCGGGCTTGCTCTAGAGCCCTCCGGCATGCAGTCGCATAGGGACCAGTAATTTCGCATAGGAAGGCGAACCACCAAAGGGAAGATAGATTTTATCTGCGAATGTCTCTGATGATGGATTCGAGTGAGAATCCGAAACGTCAGGCCAATACATTTCTTGTACGAGTGATCGAATCTTCGTCTCCTGAATAGACTGGAATGGCTATTTGGGGCCTTCTGGCCATCTTCAGCCAGCCATACCCAATCCTAGACTCGGAGGACCTGAGATTCGAACCTGGATTCGTTAATCGCGACTAGGTCTGGCGATGTCGTTTTTCTGTCGACCGCAACTGGGAATATTAACTATGATAGGGCGGCGTTCACAGATCAAATTACAACCCTGGTCAATATTCCCGAAGGCAGTCTATAGGAAAACGGTTTCGAGACTCAGTGCTGAAGTGTTGGGCGTGTAAACGTTCATTAACCTAAGGAATCTGTCCCAATTAGTGACTACAGATGTGTTGCAGAGTTCCGAACAGTCCAACCCGAGGGAGGCAAGGCCGTCTTGTTAGTAATTTGACATACACTGCTGTAGTCTCAATCATTGTGTTTATGCGAAAAGACATTCTTTGTGCCGTTTGATTGAGTCAAAAATCCTCACATCAAATTTTCCGGCCGGGGCCTCACTGCTCGGGTGGCTAAAGCGTTGGCTGTACTAAAGCCTTCTTCTTGATGTCGTGGGTTCGAATCCCACCGGGGCGCCGAGTTTTTCACAGTTGGGTCAATATGAATTATTCAAAATCTGCCAGAAAATCTGGTTAATATTCCCAGTCGAACCCAACAGGACAACTAGTCCGTGACTAAATGCTAGAGTTTTGGACTCGCAAATGCTCGTTAATACGAAGGATCCAAGCTAGAATCCACCTTAGTTAGTGGTTTTTATGTGTTGCAGGTATTCAAACAGGCCTATACAATTGCACTCTCGCGTAAATTAACCTTATCCGTCCAAGTCGGGGGGGGGGGGGAGCAAAGACGTTTCACTAGTAACTTGACATGCACTACCTCGATCATTTTGTTCAATCAAAAAGACATTTCTCGTGTTGTTCGTTGGAGGTAAAATTCTCACATCGAATTTTTTCGTACCTGAAGTACAGTGTGACAAGGTGTTGTTTGGTCATTAGCCTTCCCGTTGCATACCGTTAACTGCATGACTCTGCACTCGCCAGCTAAGCATTCATCTGCCAATCCATGCAACACATAGATCGTTTATTTTTTACTTCAGCTACCTTCCAGACCGAGAATCCAAAACAGACAGTTCTGTTTCTTGCAGCCAGTTTGGTCAAACCAAGATTGTCGACATTTCTGTGCCAGATTTCTTCCGCCGTTTGTCTGGTCTGGAACTGAGTGATTGGCCCTGTGGGTGTAGGATGTCTGTGTCATTAGTTCCCTGCAAGTCCAGGTAATACGCACAAACTTCACTCACCCAGTCACCCGAAAAAACAAAAACGCTTGTATATTCCTATGACTCGTCATACATGGACATTTTTACTCGCATCTCTGGCATTCGAGGACTGTGCCGACTGGTGGAAGGGGAAACCTTATTGGATGGCGGCAAAACTCACCATGTCGCACTATCGCCATTGTTTGGAGCCCTTTATAGGCAATTGTTTTTTTTTCTCAGATCGCTGTGCTGACTCCTCAGAGGGTACTGCCATTCCATGATCCGAGGCTTCTTTAGTCGTCAGACCCGCCGCTACGAATGCACTGCCCTCGCGAGTAATTGGGTTTCTTGGGGTCTTATGTGGGTTATGCTCTTCCGTGCACACAAGCACTAACACTTAAATTAAGAATATGAATGTAGCCCTGACGACTAACGATCGACTAGTTCGTCGCCAGGCGTTTGTGTGTTCATACCGCCATGTAGCTTGACGGAAGTTATTATAAACGGAGCGATTGATAAATGCCCATCATCAAAAGATCAGGCTCATGTGCCAAAACTGTCATAAGTCCGTAATCGGTTCCACTTAGGAGAAGGTCAAAGACACCAGCGCGAGGACTTTATTCTGTACGTGCTTATTAGGCAGCGACTCAACTTGGCCGTGGCGACCTAAATTTTGAAATTCGTTTCCGATTAGGAGGGATCGCTTAAGTGGGGATGCAGTTTTTATTAATTTGAAGCATAATCCCGTAATATTTCAGATACATCAGGATGTTGGCTTTTGAATGCACTTCTTTTCCGTCACCTGCAAAAAACCGCACTTGCCAAAACTACTAAAGTAGTATGCGTTTTCCCATTTATTTTTGGTGCTCGTGGAAATTCAAAAATATTTTTTGGATAGCATGCATAAGAATATTATTTGTCGCACCCATTTGGTTGCAAATCACGTCTTCTCCTTATTGCGTACGCCCAGGAAGGGATTTTTTGGCTTTGGAAAGGTTTATTATTGTGACATTTTTAAAACCGCGAAATGTATATTCAAGTAGCATCATATCTGTTCGTCTGATAATGCCCCTCATTAAGTATGCCACATTTTATGAGCCCCCTATGGTAGTTTCTTAATGCCATACGAGGATACAGGTTGGAGACTGAAGACCCTAAATGAGAAGCCAACAGCAGATCTGATTCAAAATTGTCCGGAAATTGAAAAACGTTTTAAAAACATATGGCACCCTTTCTGAGAGTAAACAGTTTGAAGAAGACGTGATTCCCCTGACAAATGAGAACGAGAAATAATACTTTTGTGCATGCTACCCGAGAAATATTTTTGAATTCCTAAGAGCATCGAAAATCGGCAGACGAAGCGCATACTACTCAAGTAGCCACTTTCGCCGAGCGCGGTTCTTACAGGTGACTGAAAAGGAGTGCGTTCAAAAGCCAACCTCCGAGGTGGTCGAAATATTATGGGATTAGGTCACAAGTTAAACAATATGCTTTCTGACCGAAAATGCACTTCATAATTTCGATTAACGTTTCATGGGATCGGCCACTGACTGAAGGTGAGAGTGCGCGCTCTTCGAGCAAAGAAATGCATCAGTCAGTAATCACGTGACGATGGGGCAACGTACTACCGTCGTCCTGGCGTAGGCGCTTTTCGTTGGCGTTTCGGGATGGTTCAGTCACAGCTGCGTTCGCCGAAGGTTTTGATTCTTACCGTATCCTGTACAGCTTATCGTCTAGCATCGACTGGTTGACGTACGCATTTGACATCTGGAAGATGTGAGCTCGCTGGTGTGATTTAACCAATGGGTTAAGCGAAAAGTTCTTTGGTTTTTCGCATTCACTCAGCCCTTATGAATGACCACCTTCTAGGATGCGGACTCTTTATGAAATTCCTTTAAAAAGCGAAAGATTTCAAGCACTTGATGATTTTTTTTTATTAAACAACATTATTACTTTTCTTACCATCCGGGTTTTTCTCACGCTGATCGGTTTGCATCGTCTCTTGTGTCCTTATATATGTATATAAACATCGACGAAACACGCACCTGGGCTTTTACCTAACACCTGCGTTGGAAACTTGGTGAGACCACTGACGGGCAAAATGATGCTACACGCAACGCTACTTATCTGTAGGACGGGTACCACGCCTTTATTCTTCGAAAGTTGATTGGGCAACGGTATAGAGATGGACCCCACTTAACTGTCAGTAGACCTTGGATCGTGCCATACGTGATTTATGGTAAAGGGAGTTTTATGGGTGAGGCAGCACGCTAGACAGTAAGCTGGCAAAATGAAAGAAAACACGGAAATTGTCTGGATTTATGCTGAAGGTCTTATCCCACGCTATTGTACGACAGCGAAATAAGAGTAGTAATTAAAGAAGAGACAAAAAGTTAATTTCGCAGAATAACGGCTTTTGAGTTAGGTGTGAGGTCGTGGGAAGGAACCGTTGTTAACAGTGTAATTTCTGCAACAGCCTGCAAATATATGCCGAGATAAAGCTCCATATGACACGATCCACAGTCTGCTGACAGTTAAGTGGGGTCCTTCTCTATACCGTTGCCCACCCTGGGTCAGCGACAGATAACCTGAGGAGCCTGTTTAACGGCGATGGTGGTAATAGGGGTCATGCGGCCACGTAAAAGTAATTCGAGAAAATAAAAACGAGCAAAAAGGTAAAACTGCATCCAGAACCTTTTAATGCACTGAGTAAGTAGGCGGTAGGAAAGTGCATAACTTCGAAAAACTACCAAAAAACAGTAGTCAGGGGGTTGCAGGCAACTGAATAGACCGCCGTTGCCTATCTACCTGAAGGTCCGGATTCAGTGGAGTACGCGGCCTGCCCCGGGTACAAACCATACCCTTACCAACTTACAGTAGATGTGCTAACTCATGAAATGTCAACCAAAGTTTCGAAATGCCTTCTCGTTTCGAAAAGATAAATTAAGTAGTGTTGTAAAACCAATCATGATGTAGCATAGATCTATAATAATCCAGTTACCCCAGGGTGTCGGCTTTCCAAAGAACTTATTTTCGGCTGCATGCAAATCTATACTCTGCAAAAAATGACTACTTAAGAAGTATGCAATTTTCTCATTGATTTTCGATGCCCTTGAAAATTCAATTATATTTCATGGAAAACATGCATAAAAATATTCATTCTTTTACTTATTCGGTAGAAAATCACGTCTTTTTCCAATTTCACACTCAAAAGAAGAGTATAATTCGGTTTTAAAAAACTTTTCTAATTCCCGAATGATTTTGAACCCGACCTGCTGTTACACTTGCATTCAGGGTTTCAAAACTACAAGCTGTATATTTTCCGTGTACGGAAAACCATGCATTTCTCTACGGTGTTAAGAGGAGACCATACGAGGTTCATAAAATTAAGCAGTGGATTTGAGCAATATCGTTAACTTTACAAGCCACATTCGTAAATGCAGATACATGACGTTTCATGAACGGCCATTTAACGGTATTAAAAAATCTCACAATTAGAAACTTTTTTAAAACCGAATTATACTCTTCTTTCGAGTATGAAATTGGAAGAAGACGTGATTTTCTACCGAATAAGTAAAAGAATGAATATTTTTATACATGTTTTCCATGAAATATAATTGAATTTTCAAGGGCATCGAAAATCAATGAGAAAATTGCATGCTACTTAAGTAGTCATTTTTTGCAGAGTATAGATCTTGCATGCAGCCGAAAATAATTTCTTTCGAAAGCCGACACCCTGAGGTAACTGGATCATTAGAGATTTATACTGCATCATGATTAGGTTTACAACACTACCTAATTTATCTTTTCGAAACGAGAAGGCATTTCGAAATTTTGGTTGACATTTCATGAGGTAGCCTCTTAACTCCGTGTCCTTCCTTTGCTGATTTACTAAATTGTTAAAAACTATGTTCAACCCCAAGTTTGGACTTCCTGGAGCGAGAGCATCCGATTGGTGAACGATCCTTTCACCTCATACAGCCATATTCAAATGTTCGCGGTGCCATCTTGCTTAACTTACCTCCCTGTTCTCTACTGCTGCAGGTGAAGATAACAGAAACGAGCGCTGTTATCCGTGCTGAAGTTATGCAGCTTCGTCTCCCACCCACCTCTGGACCTCCGACCGGTGGTGGTCCAACGACTTCCGCCGCCTCGACCAGCGCCTTCTTGGCCTGCCTCCTCTCCAATGGCCACTTGCTGGCCTTCTCCTTGCCCAGTCTGCGGATGCTCAGCGATGTGGACTATCTGCACTCCGCGATGACCACTGTCCCTCTGCCGTCCCTGGACCAATTCACGTTTGGCGGTCTGGGTCACTGCATCTACATGCAATCGCCGTCGGAGCTCGTCAAGATCACCTGGGCCGCCGATCTGAGGTAGGTGCCGCCACACGTTTGTGACTTCGGTCAATTCAGCCTGTTTTCCTCCTCCTCCTCCTCCTCCTCCTCCTCCTCCTCCTATGGGCTGATCGAGGTCTCCTCCTGTGCGGCCAGTTAATGCCTCCTCGTCACAAGCGTTAGCGCCAGGAGGGTTATTTCCGTACTCTGCCTTCCGGCTGGAGATGTATGACTTTCATTCCTAGCATGCAACGAGGATTATCAATGCCCTGAGTGCATGGTAATGACCTGCTTGTGGGTTGAGTTGATAGTAGCGGGAACATGCATCGTATTTACCTCAACCCCCCTCTCTCACACTAACCGGATTGCAATGGCAGAGCAGAGCCACGACAACAAGAAATGGATACGGATCCAATGGCTGAGGAGACTGAATTCACGTTTAAGCCTACCACACACGTCATGGTGCCTACACGCCCTTTCAATTAACCAGCAGTCAGGTAGTGGTACAGTAGGTGGGCTAGCTCATGAAATTTCAACCGAATTTCCGAAATGTGGTTCCGTTTGGAAAAGATTAATTAACTAGAGTTGTAAAACTAGCCAGCGTGCAGCGTAATTCTATAATAATTCAGTTGCCTCAGGATGCCGACTTTCAAACAAACTTCCTTCCTGCTGCATGCAAAAACTACACTCTGTAAAAAATGACTACTTAAATAGCATGCATTTTTCTCATTGAGTTTTGATGAATCTATAAGTCTAATTACATTTCGTAGAAAAAATGCACTTAGATATTCATTCTTTCACTCATTCGGTAGAAAATGACGTCTTCTTCCGATTTTGTATTGGAAGGAAGGGTATAATTCGGTTTTCAAAAACTTTTCTAATTCTTGAATAATTCTGAAACCGACCTGCCGTTACGCTTGTATTCGGGGTTTCCAAACTACAAACCATATGCTTTCCGCGTACGGAAAACCATACATTTCTCTACGGTATTATGAGGAGGCTATACGGGGCTCATAAAAGCTAGTAGTGAATTTGAGTCATATTGTTGACTTTACAAGCCACATTGATGAATGTTGAGACTTAACGTTTTATGAACGGCCATTTCATGATACTAAAAAGTCTCACAATGATAAACTTTTCTAAAAGCAAATTATTCCCTTCCTTTGAGCATAAAATTGAACGAAGACGTCATTTGCCACCAAAAAAGCAAAAAATGAATATTTTAACGCATGCTTTCCATGATTATAAGTGGATTTTTAAGGACATCGAAAATCAGTAAGAAAAATGCATGCTACTTAAGTAGTCATTTTTACAGAGTATAGTTTCTGCGTGCAGCAGAAAAGATATTCTTTCGAAAGCCGGCATCCTGAGGCAGTTGAATTATTATGAAAATTCTGTTGCACGACGATCGATTTTACAACCCTACTCACTTAATCTGTTCGAAAGGAAAGCACATTTCGGAATTTCGGTTGACATTTCATGAGTTAGTCCACCTACTGTATTTTGGGCTCCTGACAAGGCAGCTGACGGCTACCGGGAGCTTCCTCACGCGTAGAGCAGCGCTCGCAAAAAATTGGATCTCTTGTCTCGCCTTTGCCTGCACCGTCTGACACATTTACGCCGGTAACGGTTTGCTTCTGATTGCCGTCGCTATTATTGCAATCCATCAACCCTGTCGTCCTATTCACCACAGTTTTTCTCACAACGCTGACAAACCCATCTTAAGCAATTGTGTTTGGAGTTGACCGGATGGTCATTATTGAGGTATGTTTAAGATAAAATCCGTCCTTAGTTTATCGGGCCACGCCCGGAGTGCGAGTTAGGTCGCGTGAGTGATCCGCGTCGACGCGCCGTTGGGCTTTGGCAGGGCCCACCTCCAATCGTCCTGACCCTGTCTCATAATCGGGGCAAGGTCGATGGGAGAGGAGAGAGTTCGGTAGGTGCTTTGCAAGTCCGCCACATTGTAAACCAATTCATGTACAGTCTCCGCCACGGAGCCCGCCTCATTAGGCTGCAGTAGGCGCCGTCGCTTATGACGGTCGAACTGACAGCTGGACGGAGCGTCAGGCTGCACATGTCCCCGTTAATGTGACCTCTGTGGCACTCGCACTTAGGTTCGTATCCGAGCTGTCGATCCCGTTCTCTGTGGCAGCCTGTTCTGTTCCGCTCGGGCCAGCCGGTGGGTGGCACGCGTAGACGAGCTGTTCGGCCGTGTCAACCCCTGCGTCCTCTCCCGCCTCCGGTCTTCTTAACCCCATCCCTGGGCTAGGAGGGAGATGGTGCGGTAGATATCAGCGCAAGTCTGCTACCAATTCACGCGCATGTCACCGTCTCTATACCGCACATGTTGGACACCGTCGATAACTGTCGTGTCTGCATTGTGTTTTTGGCAGTTTTGTTCCTGGTCTCTCCCAAAGTCTCCTTTAGTTCACAAATCCCTTGGACTGTGAAAATTTTGCATTGAATTGTCATGTTTTCTACCGATATTGCGTCTCCCCCAATCCCCACTAGCTCCAACCTGAATGAAATGCACGGCGACCTCTTCCTCCCCTGCACTATGCCGGAGCCACCAAAGCGGAATTTCTTCACAAACCTCTTTTCCGGCAACTTCACCGCCCTTGACCGAAACGAACTCTGTAAGTCTTCTTGACGTGCGGTATTACCTTGTGTGCTTCCGCAGAACTTCTACGTTGCCCGGGTTAAGAGACGTAAGAGATCCGGGTCGATAATCTGAGAAAAATGAAGTGCTCGCCGGCTCAATGAAATTTTATTGCTGACGTTTCGGGGGGCTCCTGTGTTGTTTGTCGTCACCTCAATTGGGGTTAGTTGCATTTGTGCCCCATTCGGGTTAATTAGTCGGCAGGCCGTGTTTGCTCGGTATTCTTATGCTCCGTGTGATTGTCTTGATCAATTTCTGGCCAATTAATACCGAAGCCACTTTATCAAGCAAAGCGAGCGCCGAGTTAGCAGACGAAGGTCACAACAAGAACAATTCGAAGTCTGGAGGGCTATTCCTTACATTAAAGGAGCCTCTGAGGCGGTTTCACGACCGTTACTACCCGCCAGGGCAGGCGTTGCCCATCGACCTCGGGATGTTAGGGCCTTCACGTCCCCGACTGACCATGAGGGAGAGGAACTGGAAACGGTAGGGTATAGGATCCCCAACTAACTTCAGCTAGCCTGAGGACCGTGTCATATGTTGAATGGTGGTAAAAGGGATTTTACAGGCGTGGCAGCACACAGAACGGAGAACAAGAAGACACGGAAAATGGATACATTTCTGCCGAGAGTCTTGTCGTGCTCTATCATTTGGCAAAGAAATAGCGAACTTCGAATAAAGCACCACCGGTAAGTTTAGTCAGAATGGGGAGTAAGCTTCAAACAATTGGTACGGTGAATAATAAGTGATTTTTACAGCCACGCTGAATTTTGGGATATGCTTTTGGAGCTGTCATTTGCTTGTGGGTCCTACACCCTACCGTTACCGAGGAACCTGCCGCGTGCAAAAATCCGCCAATGCAAGGGGCTGTCCGGTGCTTCGATCGGTAGGTACAGGGAGGCACCGGTCGAAATAAGGGTAAACTGAGCGTCTTTAAGATGAGAATAACTCTCGTGACACCTTCCATCCCTTCTTTGCAGTCGGTGAACAGGCCTCAGGCAAGCCTGCCTGTGGAACAGCTGCCCTTCTGCCTGCACAGCGTATGGATAAGCTGAATGCCCAGTCGACTTCGGCTGTCTCTGACATTGCGAGAGCCCGCAATGCTGCCATAGAACGTGGTGAGCGGTTGGCTCAGTTGGACATTCAGACTCAGGAAATGGTTGACCAATCCAAGTCGCTGGGCAAGGCCGCCTCCATGCTTGCTGCCAAGTATGAGAAGCAAGACAAATGGTGGGGATGGCCACGATAATCACTCCGCATCCAGAGTCTCTTATTCCTGCTGAACTCCACTCCCCCCACCCCCACCTAGCTCAGTCAGTTTGTGACACTTTCCTGTCCCCTTCTCTCTTCCAGGCCACCGCTGCTTCCAACTGCCCCCCCCCATCCTCTTCCACCTACCACCCCCCCCTCTATTTTGTGTGTTCGCGTTACACTATCAACTAACCGGTTTTCAACAGGCGGCGTCTTCCACTTTCAGCAACCGTCTGTTCACGAGGAGGAGGAGTTCCTCGTATATGCTGTTAATCGAAATTATAAAACCTCTTCCCATTCACCTGGCCCCCTCCTCTTTTCGTGTCTCTGCTTGAATTGTCGTCGTGAATATCGGTACTACGCCGTATATTCCATCTTCCGTCACTCTGGCCTGCGTTTTATATATATATGATGTTTTTGAGGACCCCGCGATTCAACACACAGACGCACGTATCTGGACTCCCTAGTGCGATTGTTTTGTCAAGGCGGTCTTGCGTGTCCTTGTGATATTCGCTACTGTTAGCCCATCAGAACTATCGCTAGATTCACCTCATCGATACATAGTCTTTTGGCCGGTTTATCGTCTT
>CACRXP010000101.1:1419269-1440948 GCA_902702965.1 Spirometra erinaceieuropaei
ACTTCTAAGGCCCTTTCTCCATCTTCCATCATTCCTCGACGAAAGTTCCGTTGTCTAGAGAGTTTATTTTGTGCACTTTTGGAACCAGAACTCTGATTTGCTGCTGTTTCCAGTCCATTATCTCCTTGTCTCTCTCTCTCTCTCTCTCTCACTATCCCATTTCTATGCAGATGCTCGGACAAAAAGGACCTCGAGTGACTGCATCCTGTTTGATATACATGCCTCTATATATATATACGGTTATTCGCGTATACTCAATGCTGTCTCCCGGACATGCAGATTATCTGCCAACTATTTTCCTTGTACCAACTTCTCAAACGCATTCCGTACTCCTTCATTACCTACCGTCTTTTTCATCCTCCGTTGCGTGCTGGTGTAGGGGGGGAGGGGTGTACGCATTTGGGCTACCGTCAACGCTGTGGAGGACAAGCTCGCGAAAGAATTTAGTTCTCGTATCGGGTGAATCGCGCCGTCGAACAACCTATTACCCCACTATGTAGCAGTCATCCCTGTCTTGCAAGGAATGGAATTCTTGTTCTTATGAGCGCATGGGTCTTCAACTGAGGACGCACAGTATCCACGTAGCGTCTTACACGCTGGTAGACATCGCGGTCAAGTTTGGGGTGTAGAGGTTCAACAACTGCCAATGGAAGCGAAGAGACGAGTCCCAGGAAGTAGTCTTGAAGAAGGAGACACGGTCGCTGGGACAAGACCTTTATTAGCCTGACGTTTCGGATTCCTGCTCGAACCCATCATCAGAGACAACAGCAGATACGAATGGTTCACGCACAAGGGACTGCAGTATTTATAGGATGCAGTCGCCATGCTACCACATACCTATGAACATTCACGGCTGGAAACGTCTGGAGTCGTTTATCGGATCTGGTGCAGTCGCGGACAAAATAACTACGTCGGATAAACTGGAAGACAGCTCCGAACGAGGATGGCCGAACACGCTGCAGTGGTGCGGAGAAATGACGCCAGCTATCAAGTTGCGGCTCATTCGACGAGATCCGGCCACACATTTAAATTCGACGAGGCCGAAATTCTCGCAAGAGGTGACAACCGCGTGAACCGGGAGCTACTTGAATCATGGTTTACTGGCCCCCAGTCAATGAACAAGTGCAATGAACTTCTTCCATACTCGGTGCTGAGACTTCGCCTAGGCGGAGTAATAAGCCACGCGATGAGCGCACATGTGGACACTTGTCACAACACCAGGGTCGGCGCGTCAGATAGTCGAGCAATCCTCACACCAACATCCAACGCACGTGATGAAATTGCAGCAATTAACGATGCGAATGTCGGCCATCAAACAATTAGCACACCAAGTACAACGATCGCGGATGAAGGGGGGAGCCATGAATGTTCATAGGTATGCGGTAGCAGGGCTACTGCATCCTATAAATACTGCAGCCGCATATGCATGAACCACCCGTATCTGCTGTTGTCTCTGATGATGGATTCGAGCAGGAATCCGAAACGTCAGGCTAATAAAGCTCTTGTCCCAGCGACCGTGTCTCCTTCTTCATGTTCAACAATTACTTAAATCCTCTGGTTCAGTCGGCCACTCTGAAGCCCTTTGTTAAAACCCTTAGCACTCTTTGCACCACTCATATAATGTCTTTTTCAGACAGACATGTCCTATTCAACATTGACGTATTGCGCCTCATTCGCTGGTGGAGGAAGTCCTGGATCGATGCCGCTCATCGATTGTTCGCGGATGTATGACGCAACTTCCAGGGGGTTTTAGCTCACCAGTGCGTTCTTCCACTTTATGGTACTGCTCCTCCCAGCAAACAGCTGTTCAAAATTTCGAAAAAACCTTCAAATAATCCTGAGAACATTACATACCGCCGGTCGAGATTGTGTTGGGTCGTCGGGTATAGTTCGCAGCATTGGAGATACTTCATGCTTCCCGTTTACATACGGTCCATAGTCCTCAACAGCTACGAGTCAGCTCCTAAGTAAGATAGGACAGTCTGCCTTGGCCGAGTGCTCAGTGACGGAACAGATCGCAACAAAACCACTCGAACACCAACTGTGGCCAGTAGTCAGTTCGACCGTCGGATCCGACGATGTCCACCCACAGCAGGGCGGGTGCAGGGATGTTGACATGCCTGGTGGACTGGCGTAGCATCAACTGCACTCTCTCTCTCTCTCTTCCTCCCTGGCGCCATGTGTCAAGACGGAGTCAAAAAGAACCGAAGGTGGGAGAGGGCGCGGTTGGATGATGTGGCTGAGCCCGCACCTCGGCATTTCACTCCACACCCCCTGGTCCACACGACAAGACACCAGGATTTTGACCAACAATAGCAACACCACAGCGGGTCAGAAGGACGAGGATGACTGAGCAGCCATGCTTCCCCGCGGGAGCGCAAGCGCATCTACCGGCAGTAAAACAGGCGTCAAAGAACTGTCAGCGCATACCAGGCTGTGAGGGTCATGGTTCGCTGATCCTGGGCATAGCGGGCGCTTACATACTATTAGGTCCAGAGGGGTGACACGTAGTCCTGCATTTACCTGAACCATCACCCTTCAGGGTTGGGTAACCACAGTTGTCGAGTGAGAGACACTATCCATAAGGCACACACACACATAGACAACCGGGTAGACCAGGATAGGATTGGGCGTGGTGAGCGAGAAGCCAGAGGGCCCGTCTACGCGTGCCACACACACCTGGTCCGCGCACGATGAACCGGATCTTCACGCAAACAAAAAGCGACGTAGCTCGGATCAAAACCGGTCCTCATCCTCCTGGGCTCTGTATGAAAGCAGAGTTAAGAAGATCGGGACAGGATTGGCCGCGGTGACGGAGAAACCATACGGCCCCTCTAGGCGTGCCATACATACGTCTGGTGCGCCCACGGTGACCTTTACTGGCACAAACAAAAAGGGTGCGGTCCGGATCACGCGAAGTGCGAGTGGTATAGATGCCACCCTGAGAAGGAGCCATTGCAGCCGGACTCCCCTGGACCGGGTTATCCCGGGTCAGTTGGCAACCTTTCAAGCCGGGGCTTTTAGCGCATCCTGATAGCCTTAGGCACGTCATGTTATTGGTGCACTGCCCGAATAATGCGTGTCATGCCGCAATCTGGCTTCCCTGTTGGTCCAGCACAAATCTCGCATGGTTCGTTGTAGAGGGCAAACTGTGCCAGACAGTACAAAGCACAACACAACTTGACGTGAACCGTTTTAGTACGGTTTCCATGTCAATGGCCATCGAGCACACCTACAGGGGATCTCATGCATTCTTTCTCTTCGACCATCTGTGTAAATCACACTCACGACGGAATACTTCCCAGTGTGATGTTCAATTTATTCGTTGACCTTCAGGATATGCGCATGTCTCAATACATTTCCTTGATGGGTTCCACATAGGGATCCCTTCAAATACTCATTCGGTTCAGTAAGACGAGTCTTATATACACTTTATACTTGGTAGTATAGTTAAGTAGAGTGAAACACAAGATGAGGGAGCTCTGGACAGAACTGAAAAGAAGGACAGAAGAGGGGGAGAAGGGGTTGAAAATAAAGGAAGGCAAGATAATACAGATCAAGCGATCGTTCCTGTGGCTAACCCCATTTGTAATCAGGGCCGGCACCCTCCGAGAAGACGGACACTAAAGGTGCTGTACTCGAATGCGCAGAGCCTGTTAAACAAGATGGATGAACCCAGGACTCTAATCGACGAGCACAAGCCAGATATCATCCCCTTGACAGAAACATGGCTTTCTGAAGCTATTGGAGATCAAGAACGGGCAAACAATTCAGGTCCAGAGGACATTTCTCTGGCCGAAGGCCGTCATTCTGACAGCCTAACCAACACAAAAGTGCCAACTCCTGAGGCTGTGGGCACCAGTGGTCGTTGTCTCGAAATCTATTACACTAACTGTCAGAGCCTCCTCAACAAACTAGATTAACTCGGATTACTAGTCTCTGAACAGAAGCCTCACAGTCTTAACAGAGACATGGCTGTCTGAGGAGATAAGTAGTAGCGAAGTCAGTATTGAAGGCTACCAACTGTTCCGTTGTGACAGATTTCAACGAAGAGGAGGAGGCACAGCGATTTATGTGTCAAATGAAATTCCTTGTTGTCAGCGAAAAATAATCGATGACGCGCCGCGAACTTTTGAAATAATTTCATGCAAGATGTGCGTCAAACAATTACCGACACTTAACCTGTGTGTTGTCTATCGGCCTCCCAGCTCGAATAAAATCGCCGATGTGGAATTACTTAGTGTACTGGAGTTGTTATGTAAGCAGGAGAACTTACTACTTCTGGGTGACTTTAATGCTCCCGGAATAGACTGGAAAGTTCCCTTAGCAAACGCCCCGTCCACGTTATTTGACCACAAGCTACTACAACTCTCCCTGAATGAATACCTCATTCAACACATAAAATTCGGAACAAGACTAAGAGACGGACAACGATCCAACTGTTTAAATCTCGTTTTTAGTAAAGGAGAAGGAGTCATAGAAGAAGTGAATCCCCAACCTCCCCTCAGTTTAAGCGATCATATTGCTTTTACATGCGTGTGCTCTCTCCTATCGAACCAACAACCAAAAATCAAGAGTCGCAGAAATATTTGGAAGGGTGATTTTAACGCAATGAGACGTGCTCTTTTGGAGGAAGCCTGGTTAGTCAACAATGAAGATTCAGAAGAATTCTGGCAGTACTTTCGCGGGATTATAGAGCGTCTAATTGACTCCTATTGCCCAATAAAAATAACAAGACCATGTGCGCGACCGCCGTGGGTCAATCCGACGACAAAAAGGCCATGAAGAAGAAACAGAGGCTGTGGAAAAAGTATTTGCAACTTCGAGATTCAGTATCATTCGCCGAATATAAGGATCAGCGCAATAAATGCCGCAAACAAATACGGATTGCTAGAACTTCTTTCGAGCGCCGACTGGTAGCAGAATCCATTACATGTCCCAAGAAGTTTTACAAGTACATCCGTAGTAGGAAAAAACACAGGGACGAAATTGCGTGTCTTAACGATAGCCTCGGAAACTTGTTAGTCGAAGGGCCCCAGAAAGTGCAGCTACTGTCTGAGTTTGTTCAGTCAGTTTTTACGGAGGAGTCCTCAGAAGACGATCAGCAGTTTGAAATGGACCGAAACAGCCGGGAGCTTCAAATACGCCAAGATACTGCCGTCATTGAAACCGTTGCCTTTTCCGTCGAAGAAGTAAGACGCGTCCTCAGTCAAATAAAACCAGATAAGTATCCTGGACCCGACGGAATTCCTGATCTGATACTTAAGGAGCTATCAAAGGAGCTAGCGAAGCCTCTTTCAACGCTCTTTGAGCTGTCAATGAGAACAGGAAGGCTGCCATCACAGTGGAAGACAGCTAACCTCGTTCCCTTACATACGGGTGGTAACAGGATGGCAGCAAGCTGTTTCAGGCCTATTAGCTTAACCTGCCTCTCGTGCAAAACGATGGAAGCTCTAGTAAAGAGTGCCATACAGCAATTTTGTGAAGAAAATAACCTCTTGCAGGATTTTCAGCATGTGTTCATCGATTTTCGCAAAGCCTTCGATACTGTTGCGCACCAACGCCTTCTTCACAAATTGAGCGCCATCGGCATCCGGGGAGATCTTCTGAAATGGATAGGGGCGTTTCTGGTTGGTCGGAAACAACGTGTTTGCATCGGTGAGGATATGTCAGAATGGGTGAGCGTGGCCAGTGGTGTGCCTCAAGGCTCAGTTCTGGGACCAGTGCTATTCATCCTTTATGTTAATGACAGCCTTCAGGAACTCGACTGTGGCAAAATAATGTTTGCTGACGACGTTAAGCTCTGGCAAGTCATTAAGAGTCCTAACGACCAGAGATACCTCTAAAACAATCTTCATCGGCTGCAAGCGTGGTCGGAGAAATGGCTTCTAGACTTCAATGTGCAAAAGTGTGCCGTCCTCCATCTGCGTCCAACTAACTGTCATTCAAATGGGAGCCTGAGAACATATCATCTGAAAGATATAAGACTCCCCGCAGAATCTTCGCAGAAGGATCTCGGGGTTTGGATACAGAACAATCTGAAACCAACACTGCAGTGCCACAAGGCTGCAAAAAACGCCATGGGAGTGCTGCATACAACCAAAAGGGCTTTCGTAAACGTTGACCAAGACCTTTTTGGGAGAGTTTACGGCACCTTCGTTCGGCCCCACTTAGAATATGGCATACAAGCATGACGGCCATGGCTTTTAAAGGACCAAGCATGCCTCGAACGGGTGCAACGTAGGGCAACAAAGATGGTAAACGGTCTAAAAAACCAATCCTACACGGATCACTTGAGATTCGAACCCGGGATCTTTGGTCAAAGAGGATGACACTTTACCATTGAGCCAGGGGCCCGCCGTTCTGTCGGTTGTGGTCGGGAACATCAGCTATGATAGATGGACGCCCACTGATCGGGTTACAGAACGTGTTAGTTCCATTGTGCCTTGAGACTCAAACTAGAACCCTCGCAGACACCCGCACAGCGACGAGTACTATAGGGAAGTGGGTGGTACCGACAAAGACACGTTCCGTAACCCGATCGGTGAACGACGGGACAGCAGGTCCGTGGCTCAATGGTAGAGTGTCAGACTCCACAAACAAGGATCCCGGGTTCGAATCTCAATTGATCCACACTTGGGGTTGGGCATGACTGGCTAATCACGACCAATAAACCAGAAATGGCCATTTCGGCCTCCGTTGTTTTTGTGGGTATGATCTCATCTATATCTACTACTAGTCGCAGTGCGACTGCCTGCGAGGGCTCTATTGTGAGCCCCAATACACTATAAAACTAACACCTTCTGTAACCCGATCGATGAGCGATGGTAGTATGTTAGGTAATATTGGCTTAAGAAGAACCTGTAATTGGGTTTTTTGGAATATGCGACGCGTTCTTTGTGTAGTCCAATGCTTTTATGTTCATTAAAACTGCCAACATGATGTTTAACATGGTTCATGTCAATGATTGAGTCATCAGGAACGACGCCTGACCTCTTTGTCCAGAAATTTTGGTTCAGAAGGAATGCACACTGTCCAATTCTGATGCCTCCATTCAACTCCTGACGTCGAAAGCAGGTCTGAAACTTATGTTTATACAGTACCTGTTCTAACTCATGAAATGCCATGAATTAACACAGGTCAGTCAGTCAGTCAGTGTATTTGAGGGAAATAGGCTTACGCCTTTGAACTCCCTATTTGTACATAAAAAAATCGATAAACAAGCAAAAATGTGAAGAAATTACAGCATTAAGTGAATGCATACATTGATTCACATATGTCACTAGTCACATAGTCCGCTTGTTCCTGCAGCATATATCTGTAAAGGCGACATTTAAATGTCTCCACAGATTGAGACATGACAATCGTCTCGGGCAGGTTATTCCACGGTTCCACGACACGGCTGGAGAAGAAATATTTTCTCACATTCAGTCTACCATGTGGCACACGTAGCTTGAAGGGATGTCCCCGGAGGTTAGTTGTAGTGGCGAGTTGAAAAAATTCATCGCACCGAAGGGCACAATCCAAGCCGCGCACGATACGGAAAGTTTGTATCATGTCTCCGCGCAACTTTAACGCAGGATCGGTAAACACTACGGCTCCCAAAGTCTGATAGCGGAAAATAAAAAACGTGCCAAAGAAATAAAGAAAAGTTTGGTTCAGAAAATATTATTTACTGAGATAAAAATAAATAATCTTCGACCGAAGTCACATTTTCGAGAAACGCCTATATTACAACCAAGTTAATAAAGGCTACGTATGAGGGCGTATAAAGGAGGAGGGCGCATAAAAGGGCAAAAATAATTAAGGACAGAAACAGATACAAAAAATCAGTACTTTGTTGATTGTCCTTTTGAATTAATAACGGCAAAAAGTCTGTCAGACATAGACATGACGAAGTTATCTAAGGTGGATTGTAAAATGTAATTATTGAGTATGAAATCCAATTTGTCCTGCATTGAAAGAGTCTTCTTAGCTTTGTGCCAATTTCTTTTGACTATTCCAAAACGATTTTCGATAGGATTCAAATCAGGACTGTTGGCTGGGATGAAAATGGATTAGAGGCCAATTGCGGAGAGGTTGGTTGTTGTGTAAAATGTTAGATTATATTTGCAAGCGGCATCAAATTCGTATCTCTTTAGAGCGGTGGACAGGTGCATGTGTATTCGTGCATCATTTATAGGGAATTTAATTAAACTCGCGCAAGAATCACAGACAAAAAGGTACGCAATGTCTACTTTGGACTTTCGCTTTCATCTTCAAGGTGCACTTAATAAAATTTCGAACGTTGGGTGACCATCCTTTGAACCGAAGCCCTCGCGACTGCCTTCTTCAGCAGATATACAGTAGGTGGGCTAACTCATGAAATGTCAACCGAAATTCCGAACTACGTTATCGTCTCGAAAACAATTAATTAAGTAGGGTTGTAAAACCAATAATCGTGCAACATAATTCTATAGTATTTCAGTTGCGTCAGGATGCTAGCTTTCGAATGAAATTTCTTCCGGCTGCATGCAAAAACTACACTCTGTAAAAAATGACTACTTTTGTAGCATTAATTTTTTCATTAATTTCCAATGGCCCTTAAAGTCCAATTATATTTCATAGAAAACATGCACAAAAATATTCATTATTTTGCTCATTTGGGAGAAAATTACGTCTTCTTTCAATTTTATACTCGAAGGAAGTGTATTATTCGGTTCATGCTACTTATGTAGTCATTTTTTACAGAGTGCAGTTTTTACATGCAGCCGAAAGGAAGTTCGTTCGAAAGCCGGCATCCTGACGTAACTGGATCACTACAGAATTATGTTGCAGGCTGTCTAGTTTTATAACCCTACTTATTTAATCTTCCCATAACGAAAACGCATTTCAGAATTTCGGTTGACAGTTCATGAGTTAGCCCACCTACTGTATGTCGGAAACAACCGTAGAATAAGCAAAACAAAAGGTGCGTATATCGGCTGAAGAAGTTAAGTGTCGCCGAAACGTTTCGCCCAACAGGAAGAGGTGGAGCGTGGAGCATGATTATTCGGAATACCCTAGTTTAGCACTTCCAGGGTGAAAGTCTTTCAGAGAGCGTTCCCCGCTTGTTCAAAAACGTTTTAACACCAAGTCTTCTCTGCAAAAGTTCATTTACTTGGGTGAGGACCAAGGGGTTATGCTTGGACAAAATACCTTAAGGCAATACAATTCATAGGTAAAATCTTTCAGGAAATATTTTATCCAAAAGATCATTTGGCGATCACACGCGTGCTTTCGATAAATTTCCATCGGGCCTGTACATTTACAGTGAGCGACCGATCTCATTAAATGTTGGCCACAAGTCTGAAATGCGTTTTCGATTAGGGAGAATTACTAAGGGGGTTGCAATACCGATTATCGTGCGGCATAATTCTATATAATTTCGGACTCGGCAGATGTCCCCTTTTGAATGCACTGCTTTTCAACCTCCTGTAGAAAATCGTGCTTGGTAAAAATGAGTAGGTAAGTGGCATATGTTTTCCCCGGGGATTTTCGATGGTCTTGCAAATTCAAATATATTTTATAGAAACCCCAAACAAAAATATGCTTTCTTTCAGTCGTTCGATAGAGAATCACGTCCTCTTTGTATTCTATACCCGAAGAAGGAGTATAATTTGGTTCTAAGAAAGTTTCCAATTATGAGCTTTTTCCTGACCGTACAATGTCTACTAACATAGCATCGTACCTGTCCGTTTACCACTGCTCTTCATGAAATGCACAACATAGTCCGCATCCATTGCAGAAGTTTACGGACTCAATATGGCATCTTTTTAAAAGCATAGAAGAATACGCGATTTCTTTGCGCACAACGCATGCACCTTGTAGGCTGAAATCACGACGCGCTAATGCAACGAATGATCAGGCTCCGAATTACACGACAATTAGAAAACTTTTTAAAAACTCATCATACGTCTTCTTCGAGTATGAAATATAAAGAGGACGTGATTCTCTATCAAACAACTGAAAGAAAGCATATTTTGTCTGGGGTTTCGATAAAATATATTTTAATTTGCAAGAACATCGAAAATCAATGGGAAAAATGAATGTTACTTAAGTACTCATTTTTTACCAAGCAGGATTTCTACAGGAGATTGAAAAGCAGTGCATTCATAAGCCAAGATCCTTTCGAGTCCAAACTATTATAGGATTATGCCGCAAGACAATCGGCACTACAACCCCGCCTAAGTAATCCTTCCTAATCGAAAACGCATTTCAGAATTTCGGCCAACATTTCATGAGATCGGTCACTCACTGTACCACCTATAATATCATACAGTTTGAATTCGCTGAGGCTTTCTTTTGTCTTCCTTCCTTTGAAATGGGCATACGTACTAATTTCATCGTCGAATAGTGCGAAAAATATTCGCCTGACGAAGTCATCGACATTTTGCCCACCTAGGCATGTAGGGTAGGAGGTCTAACGAAAGAGGGATTTATAAATTGGGTAGCATACCCGTTGGTTCCGGAAGTTATTGTCCAGTAGTAGGACATTAAGCTGATGAAACTCAGTCGCCGAACGCAACTGCTGCATTAACGAGTTCCGAGGCATCTGGGAAGCAACCTGGCCGGAAGTGTCTGTCCACTGGAGGAGCATGGTTTCTAGCCACCGTTGACGTCCCATAACCTTCCAGGGACTCTCCATGACGATATCTTTTTCGGACGACAGTGCTCCAGTGTGTCTAAACATCAGAAGCCATATACGCTCTTGATCGCTAGCTGGTGACACTTTTGAAGAATAATTTCAAGGAGAAGTGACATTACCATAGTCTGTTTGGTCTCCCAATGGGATGGTTTCAAAAGAGTCGTCGGCGTTCTCCTGTGGCTCCGGAAAGATGTTATGCAGCTATTTTCCACGAATTACTGACGATGAAATGCCTTCACCTTCAAGCAGGTAGGGCGCCGCATCTATCGCGGGCTTTCATTGTCTGGCAGGTAGTTGACCTGTTGGCGGTTTGCACAGAAAAGAAGGTGAATCAAGTCTTAGCATAATGGCCGCTTCTTCTCTGCAGTGCTCGCAAACCACTTACTAAATTAACTGTGCGTTTGTAGGGTTCACGAGCACTGTTCGCATTGGCGAATGGACAATAAGTGGCTTTCTTAAATCTATAAATACTTTCAGGTAATACAGTGGTTATCTTCTGGAAAGCAAACATACTTAGTGAAGTATTTCGGTAAAGGTGAGTAGATTATCGTGTTATCTACGTCGGCCTTCATGAGTGGAGAGTTCTTTGGGTAGTCAAAATAATCAATTGATCCTCTGCATTTAGTTTACCCAAGTGTAGTGAGACGGCTTTTGAACTTGTGATTTAAAAGTCCAAGGAAAAGAGCCTTTAGGTCTTAAAATACAAAATTTAGATCACTAAGTGCGTACTTGCTGCGACGATTTTCCCAGAGTGCCAGGTCCCTCGGTGATATCACCGATATGTGGACACATTCAAAGTAAAATAGTGGGTTGGCCAACCATTCTTTCCATTATATCCTGTAACATGTTTTCATAATAAAAAACTTCCAATTTTGGAGTTTTATCCTATCCTACGTTTTCCGTCATAAAATCTGTGTGATGTAGTTTGGCCAATTATAGACTTCATTTGGGTAATTTTTATTATTGTAGAAAATCGTCTTCCGAATGCAGAAAAAGCACTGAAATACCCAGAAACGTGTTGATGCCCCGAGTGGTCATTACCTGCAACTCAGAGAACCGAAGGGAGCCGAGTTCTGCTTAGTAATGTATCATACTGAGGTCTGAAAGGTACATCGAAAATCAAGACCGCGAAAATACGGGCTCAGCCGGGATTTGAACCCGGGACCTCTCGCACCCAAAGCGAGAATCATACCCCTAGACCACTGAGCCACGCCCTAGCTGCCACTAATTAAATTATGTAGTCTAAGTTAGGTTTCGCCTACGCCTGAAACGATAGGTTGTCCTCGGGGAAACGAATGACGATCTGCTCAAGACATTACCAAAACTTCGTATCGGTCCCACCCCCCTGCCAGCTTCTGGGATTGCATGCTATCCATTGTTTGACTGCACAAGGTGCTTTCGTATGTACTTCATTTTTGCGAATGAGTATTCGTGCATAACGCCAGTAGGCGGACGCGACGTCTGCCTTACAATCAAATAAAGCTAGGAATCCTTCTCTGATTATTCCCGTGTGAAAGAGATTGAGTTAGCCTGATATAGATAGGATAAATGTGAAACTCAGAGACGACTTTCTATAGTCAGCAAAAAGCCCCATTTTGGGCGTTACCATCCTCGACAGAACTAAATAATATCTACGCAGCTGACACATGTGAGTCATGATTTTTCGTTTATTGAACGTTTTCAAGACAGGCCTATGCAGCTCTCCTGTCTTATAACGCTCAGCCTCCCGACGGATCCTAGACTGTAGGATCCACAACGGCTGGCGGAGTGGGGTTTGTGGGGCGGACACCAAATCCACTTCCATCGTCACCCTTCTTTCAAATTTCGTTGGTCCTTCGGCACCCACCAGACCCCAGGTGTCGGAACCTCCGAGGCTTTTGATCTGCTCATCTTGACCGACCAACTGACGCGGAGTTAATCCACTCCCGTCCCCCCCCCCCCCCGGCGTGTGCGTTAACGACCGCGAGTCCCTCTGTTGGAGAATGACGCAGATCTTTAGAGGGATGCCGGGGGGGAGGCGCAGGGGAGCAGGGAGCCCCTTCAGTGTCCACCTTGGTGCTGTAACAAATTGCGTTGGTTGTCGCCAGACCAGCCCCTCCTCAACTTCCTTCGTCCGGCGCCGCCCAAAAGTAGGAGAGGGGCTGGGGAAGTGGAAATTAACGAAAAATTACGCTTGTGCCAGTGTGCTGGCGGAAGTTGGCTGGGAATTTATTGTTAAATTCATTGGCGGAAACTGCGCTCCGTTGCCGGGGGGTTACCAGGACCTGCCTGTGGGTTCAACGTAGTGAAGATGATCGGTACACATAAGTTTGTCTGTCTAAAGGCTATCGGAGTCTCATTCACCGCACAGTAAGTTACTTGCTATGGGGAGTGCGTGTAGATCTACCGTTTGAGTGCATGTGAATAAGGGAAAATAAAAGGGGATTGTGTTTTTCACCTTCGACAACTCTTAGGCACCACATCGAGGGAACGGTAGTTCAAAATATACAGAACGGAGACCAGGTTTACTAGACAGGTCGCTGAACTCAGGGCAACTGCCGCCGAAAAACTGGATCAGGAATCTTCTTCGACAGTCTGCTTAGTCCGGCTGCTAGTTACTTAAAGAGAAGCGAAGTGGGTCATGCGGGATGAATCGAACTGGCGTGTGTTTGTTTGAAAAAGCAGAGGACAGACAGAGTAGGTCACTTTCAATGATGCTATCACTCTCTGAGGGGCAGTTGTTGTTATCCTCCTCCTCCTCCTGGCCGGATGCGCGCGACACGGTCACCGCAGCTCGGGTTTGCGCAGGCCATGTGTCCCTGTTCACAGGCCTGGCGGCCAACTGACGTGCTCATGCTGGATGCGAGAGCACATGAGAGCGAGACGGCAGACCGTTTATCGTACGCAACAACCATGTTCTGTGAGGATGGGCCTTACTCTATCTTTCCACCTAGCTTCCACGGCACCTCACTATTGACGATGGCCCATTATTGGCGGGTAGGAGACTGGCGGACTGAGCAGCCCTGTTCCCTACTAGGCGCGTCTTGTAACGCTCCCGCGGGCTCGGATTCCACTCGAGCAGAACATGGAGGCCTGGTAAGACCCTCGTTAAGAGGACTGACTTTCCTACCGGCTGGTGTCCTTCCGAGTCAGGGTTCATTTATTGGATTTATGCTGAGGGTGAGTTCCTGAGTGACGTCATCACCCTTCAGGCTTCCCTCTTGTCCCACCAATAGGAGAGATGCAAGGCTATTAGGGAGTTGACCGAACGCTGTGTGCACCCTGTTCTCCTGAACGACACGCGTTTCAGCGCGGTGCGGACTCACTAGACATCCAATCGAAAAGTCGTCTCACAGCCCTTAGGCTTAAACGCGAACATCTGCCCCATAAGGACGAGCTTCGTTGATAAGGAGTACTTGGCAAGATGCGCTTATGTAAGCCCACCTGATGGGCACAATACTGTTGGGGTTTGGGCTAGGGGTTAGGGCGACTATTCCTCAAGCATTCAAGTAGTCAAGCGTAAAACCACTTTGGATGGGTTGATACCTGTTGAACTGACTTACGGTGTCAATCATGCCTGCGGAAAGCTCGATTTCACCCTCAAAAATGACAAGTAAACTTCCGTCTATCTCAAACTCGAATACCTTAGGCACGGTGTACCTGTTTAAAGACCACAGATACAGTAGCGGGCGTAACTAGTAAAATCTTAACTGAAATTCTGAAACGCGTTTTAAATTAGTAAGTAGTACTTAGGTAGAGTTGTAATATTAATTATCGTGCAGCATGATCCGACGATATGGTAGAACTGACTTATGTGGCCCTCTAAGAAAAACATGGGAGGAGGACCTGCGCCCAATTCTGGAAAGAGAAAGATACTTCCGTGTCCTAATCGCAAAAATCCCCCTAATATAAGACCAAACCGTTGCCCTAATCTTGACTCCAACCCTGCCCCAAACCCTTACTCTGCAGTTAGTACTAAACTTGCTCCTGACTTACCTTACCGCTGACTTCAAATCCAGCATTAACCCTAATCCCTAACCTCCGCCTAACCTCAAACCTAACCCTAATTTCACATGAAGGATTACTTACGCGCAGTTGTAATACTGATTATCTTGCGGCATAATTCTATAATATTTCGGACTCGACAGGATGTCCGCTTTTGAATACACTGCTTTTCAATCTCCTGTAGAAACTGTACTCTGTGAAAAATGACTACTTAAGTGGCATTCATTTTCCCCATTGATTTTCGATGGCCTTGCAAATTCAAATGTATTTTATAGAAACCCCCAACAAAAATATGCTTTCTTTCAGTCCTTCGATAGAGAATCACGTCCTCTTTAAATTCTATACCCGAAGAAGGAGTATAATTAGGTTGTTAAAAAGTTTCTAATTATGAACTGTTTCCTGACCGTGCAATGTCTATTAACATAGCATCGTGCCTGTCCGTTTACCACTGCTCTTCATGAAATGCACAACATAGTCCGCATCCATTGCAGAAGTTTACGGACTCAATATGGCATCTTTTTAAAAGCATAGAAGAATACGCGATTTCTTTGCGCACAACGCATGCACCTTGTAGGCTGAAATCACGACGCGCTAATGCAACGAATGATCAGGCTCCGAATTACACGACAATTAGAAAACTTTTTATAAACTCATTATACGCCTTCTTTGAGTATGAAATATAAAGAGGACGTGATTCTCTATCGAACGACTGAAAGAAAGCATATTTTTGTTTAGGGTTTCTATAAAATATATTTGGATTTGCAAGAACATCGAAAATCAATGGGGAAAATGAATGCCACTTAAGTACTCATTTTTTTACCAAGCAGGATTTCTACAGGAGATTGAAAAGCAGTGCATTCATAAGCCGAGATCCTGTCGAGTCCGAACTATCATAGGATTATGCCGCAAGACAATCGGCACTACATCCCCGCCTAAGTACTCCTTCCTTATCGAAAACGCATTTCAGAATTTTGGCCCACATTTTATGAGCTCGGTCACTCACTGTGCCACATATAATCTCATACAGTTTGAATACGCTGAGGCTTTCTTTTGTCTTCCTTCTTTTGAAATCGACATACATACTAATTTCGTCGTCGAATAATGCGAAAAATATTCGCTTGACGAAGTCATCGACATTTTGCCCACCTAGGCATGTAGGGTAGGAGGTCTAACGAAAGAGGGATTTATAAATTGGGTAGCATACCCGTTGGTTCCGGAAGTTATTGTCCAGTAGTAGAATGGAGCTGTGTATGCTCTTAACTCCACCTTTTCCCAGCTATGACGGCAGGTGGTCTGGTATTCTTGTGGATAGGCGTCGATTATTGCAGGCTTCACTTCTACCGTAGGCAAGGGTCGATTAACTGTATGCATGTACCAGCGCATCTGTCTCCTCCCCCCCCCTTGTGACACGGATCTACTTAACCCCACTGTCACTTACTCCCTCTTCTTCCCTCCCCTCAATGATATGCATCCTTCGGATACAACCAAGTGAACACGTGGTAGATTTATTTTTGAAAAAAGACATGCAGCACTATGATGTCTACTCCACATTAGTTAAAAATACATGAAAGACAAGACTGATGATTTTATAAATAAGCTGTATAAAATGCTGACTTTTATTGAAGTGCCAAATACGACGCTTTCTATTGATCCACTTCAACAAGTTAGTTACGATATTCCGGCAAAATTTTTTTGCAAGAAGAGTAATCAGTAGTGGGAAAATTGATCTGGTCCAACTGTCATTTCCGATGCAGTATTTGACCAATTTTCAAAGAACGCACTGAAAGTGAAGTAGTTACACTAGTCCATTGCTACAATCCAGTTTGCATTGGACGGTAAGGACCTACGAATTTGAGTTCCCGGTCGGTGATGATCATTAACATTGAACACTTGTTCAGTGCACAGCCGTGGGCGCGTTGGTTTCTGCCTGCTAACGCCTGCACCCGTTTTGCGCTGCAACTGCGCTAGACCAAAACGCGAATTAGAAGGCCTCGTGGCACGTGTTTATCGGACGGTGTAGTACGCGCAAGCACATAACTACCTCTTTGCATGCGTGTGGTGGCATGCCTTAGGGGGCGTGGTGGCACGCCTAAATGCAGGTTCATTCACCGCGCCGTCCGCCCACGCCCTCTCTTTTCTTGACCCTGTCTCGATGCCGGGGCTAGGTAGGGGCGGGAGGGGAGAGTGCGGTAGATGCCGTGCAAGTCTGGTACTACCATAACATAATTCAAGCACAAGTCACTGTGCCTGCTCTCATCCTACCGTGGAGCACACGGTGGACATCGTAGGCCACGACGGTCGAAATGTCATCGACCTGCCTAGCACATAGGACTTTACGTCCCGTCACCTAATGCGTCCAATCTCAGCACCTTTTTTTCAGTTCATTTCAGTTTATTTGAGGGAAATATAGGTGTTGAACCTTTGAACTCCCTATTTGTTACAAGGAAGCGAACTATATCAAAAAGTTGAAATGGAAACATCAAACAGCTACAGAGTTTCTTCAGATTGGCAGAGTTCTCGAGCCAGACAGATAAACGAATTGTTCCAAGAGTTAAAAACATTAACGTTACTAAGTGTGCTGTACAGTAGTCTGTCTATGGATAGTTGGTGCTATCTCAGTTTCTGAGGGAGACGAATTAGATGCCAACACACATTCAACAGTCATTGGACAGTAATAAAAAAACAAACGTTACTGAAATACAGGCAGTAATATAACAACATTAACAAACTGCTCGAACGAAATGCTAGACGTTGTCGGTCAGGTGGCATTATGACGTTTGGTGGTAAACTGGTCCAACTTGCGCTTAAAAGCCTCGACGGAGGTTAACATGACGACATCTGTAGGCAGAGCATTCCAGGCCTCAATCACTCTGTTTGAAAAGAAGAACTTCCGAATGTCCAGCTTGGCGCCAGTTACGCGTAGCTTAAGTGGATGACCTCGGAGGTTCGTTGTGGTCGCTAAATGAAAGAAATCAGCAGGTACGAGACAGCAGTCGTGACCGCGCAGTATACGGAATGTTTGTATAAGGTCGCCTCTTAGCTGTCTGTAACTCAGTGGAAAGAGACCGAGATTGGACAATCGGGTTTCATAGGGTAGTGAACCCTGTCCACCTACGAGTTTGGTTGCCCGCCTCTGAACTTTCTCGAGGATGCTGAGATCTTTAGAGGTCCAGGGTTTCCACGCCTGAATAGCGAACTCTAGCTGTGGCCGTGCAAAATTCCGAAAGACTTTAACGAAGCAGTCCTCATCAAAGGTAGAGAAAGCTCTGTTGACAAGATAAAGGACTGACATCGCAGACTTGGCTACCTTGGAGCAGTGGAGCGATGGTTTTAGAGAAGCCGTTACCCACACACCCAAGTCCTTCTGGGCGTCTACCTCCTGCAGTGGTACGCCATTTAGGTAGTAAACCCTCCGGCTTTGAAATCGGGTCCTGCCGACTCGCAAAACATTACACTTAGTCACATTAAACGGCAGAAGCCAGTCCTGTGACCATTTCTCGAGTCGCGTCAGGTCTGCCTGCAAACGCTCTTCGTCCAATTCAGTTCGGATGACGCTCCAAAGTTTAACATCATCAGCGAACATGGTGACGTCACAATTCAGTTCACTGACGCAGTCGTTGACGTATATAATGAATAAGGTAGGGCCAAGAACGGAGTCTTGCGGAACACCGCTTTCAACCGCTACCTCCGCCGACTGCCTGTCACCGACGTGGACGATTTGAGAGCGACCGATCAAGAAACTTTGTATCCACCTCAGGAGATTACCCCTTATGCCTATCCGGCTTAATTTGTACAGGAGACGCTGATGTGGTACACTGTCGAATGCCTTCTTAAAGTCGACGTAGACTGCGTGCACTGCATTGCCGCCATCGACTGCCCGGGTCCAGCGATCTAAACAATAAAGTAGATTTGTCACGCATGATCTGCCTCCACGAAATCCGTGCTGGGCATCGCATAGCAGATTATGCTCTTCTAGGAAGGGCATTATTTCTCGCTTGATTATTTTTTCCATAATTTTGCAGCAAATTGAAGTAAGGCTGATTGGTCTGTAGTTGTTTGCTAAGACCTTGCTGCCGCCTTTATAAATTGGCGTGATCCGCGCGGATTTCCAATCGGCGGGCAAGTAGCCTGCTTCGAATGAAGCTTGGAAGAGCATGGACAGCGGTTTAGATACTTCTCCAGCAAGCTCCTTCAACAATTTCGGCGGTATATCATCCGGCCCAGGTGATTTGGACTCATTCAGCGTCAACAGTACTTTGCGAACAATAGCTTCGGCGAAAGAGACATGCTCGATTGTTGGCCCGTCCACTATGTCGCAGTCGGGAGGGAGAAATGTGCTCTCCTTCGTAAAGATGGACTTAAAGAACTGTGAAAGGTGCTCTGCCTTTTCTCCGTCTTCACTGAGTTCTAGGTCGTCACTAGTTTTCAGTAACGGGATTGGATCTCTGTTTCGTGTGCTTCTTCTTATGTAACCATAGAATAACTTCGGATTTTCTGCGGCTCGATTCAGTAGGTCTTTCTCGAAAGTACGCCGCGTCCCGAGGATTAGCCTCTTAACTAGGTTCCTCTGTGCTTTGTACGCATTTATCGACACAAAGCTCCTATCCGAGAGGGATTTTCTCCATAACCTCCGCTTTTTATTCACTTCTTTTTTTAATGCTTGTGTTAGCCACGGGGATCTGCTGTTCAGTTTCTTCCGTGAAGTAGGACAGTGGTCTCTGAGAAGAACGTGCAGTAACCCAATAAACCAGTCCTAATCCTTGATTATATCACCGGAAAATGCTGATTCCCAGTTTATGGAATTTAGTTCAGCTTTCATTTGGGCAAAGTCACCGCGCCAAATGTTCCTTCTAACCCTGGTGGCCTGTTCGGGCAGAGAAAAAATGGAGTACTCCCACAACAGTACGACGTGGTCGCTTCGACCTAGGGGGGGTAGACATTGCACCTCTTCAATGCTGTCCAGTGACTTCGTAAGGAGCAGATCCAGACAGTTTGACTGTTGCCCTTCGCGCACCCTCGTCGGAAAAGAGACGTGCTGAGTAAGAAATAACTTGAGGGTCATGTCCAGCAAACATCGGTTGAAAGTGCGGTCTGGACCAGATGCATAAGCTAAACTCCAATCGATAAGAGGTGCGTTGAAGTCCCCCAGAATTAAGACGTCAGACCGGATAGAGAATATTTCCAGGTCTTCAATCAGACGGGCGTCCGCCGTGGGATCATTTCTCGGCGGTCGGTAGACCGTCAGGACGTCAAGGCTCGGTGAACACGGTGCTTTTATAGTTAGCCAAATTGCCTCAGAAGTACACGACAGTTTATCTGTTTTGTCTGAGACTATGAGCCCGTGTTTTACATACGTGAGTACACCTCCGCCCTAACGTCCTGACCTGTCTCTTCTAAACAACTGGTATCCTGGTATAGTTAACTCACGGTTGTCCACCTGCTGGTTCAGCCAAGTTTCTGTCAGTGAGATTATATCCGGGGATAGATGAGATAGATGGATCTTGAGCTCGTCAACTTTCGATAACATGCTCTGCACATTTGTATATAGAAATTTCAGTTTGCGATTTGCGGCTGGCAGAGAAGTAAGTTTGGTGCGTCTAGGACTTTCGCCTACTATTCCAGTTGCGCGGTCATCCGGATCGGGCCCGTCCAAAGAAAGGATGATGGGCGCTGTCTGATTAGGTTGTTGTAGATAACCGAATTCCGTTCTCCTTCGCTGAGTCTCTTCCTTAGCTCTAGACTGTCGACTGACACACTAGGACAGTCGACTGGTGCGCAGGGGGGGAGGAAAGACAGTGTACTTGGAGCTCCATATCTCGAGTTGTAGGAGAAGGCAGAAGTAGTATGTTATTACCGACAAAGACAAGGGAGACTGGAATGACCATTTCTGGCTTATTGGGGAAAGACAGTGTACTTGGAGCTCCATATCTCGAGTTGTAGGAGAAGGCAGAAGTAGTATGTTATTACCGACAAAGACAAGGGAGACTGGAATGACCATTTCTGGCTTATTAGCAGTCGTCAGTCAGTCATACTGCCCATATCCTGCGCCTCCGTGCGGCTGCTGTTTGGGCTCGAGAGAGAGCCCGTAAGGCACAACGGAAAGAGTGAGTTCCGTAAGAACGATCGGTGAGCGCCCCCTACCATTATATATATGCATATATATGCAGAATGGTATTACCGACAAAGACAAGGGAGACTGGGATGGCCATTTCTGGCTTATTAACCGTTGTCAGCCAGGCATACCCAACCCCGAAGTGTGGAACACTTGGGGCTCGAACTCGCGACCTCTTAGTTAGAAGTCCAACTTCCCCAACCACTGAGCCACGGGCTCGTTGCCCTGTTGCTTTCGGTCGGGTTATATATCCAAGGAACAATCACGGCCGCGCATTAACTCTCAAGCGAGAAGGCACCGGGATTCAACGCGATCCCACTCGAAGGTTACAAGCACGACGATCCCTGGCTGATGGACAAACTTGCAACGCTATTCTAGGCGATGTGGCGACAAAGACACGTTTCTCGGGATTTCAACTATGTGACCACCGTTCACCTCTACAAACGGAAAGAGAACCAGAGAGAGAGAGAGAGAGAGAGAGAGAGAGGACTGCTTTATTTTGAAAATAACTTTCAAAACTTTCAGCAAAAACGGTTCTCCAGTACACAGTGATTACCGTAGAGATTAACAGGTTTTGGACAGACAGGTGGACATGATTATATATGAAGAAAAAAGGACTTTAAGGTCCAAGATCGAGTTTTAGTTTTTGTTTTTCAACATCTTTGCAGGTGAGATACCGGGCTAGAAATGGCAGTATGGAATTCCGATAGGCCGAAGTGCGGCAAGGGATGTGGCGGAAGCATCGACGCATGGGGCCTAAGGATTTCGCAGCCATTAACTCATTATGAAGGGGATGGACGGTGTCATTCAGAATTCGGTCGGCGAATTGCTCCACCGCTGCACGATGATATCAACTAAAAGATGATAGGAAACACCAGCAGCAGAGGCGAGCATTCGAATGACACGTTTAAAAATAA
>CACRXP010000102.1:8431-29865 GCA_902702965.1 Spirometra erinaceieuropaei
ATCGGACGTCAATTCCTTTCATGAAGTTGGAGATAGTCAAAGTAGAGGCGTTGAGGAACAGCTGTCGCTGATGGCCAACGAAATTGTCCATGGTGGGACAGGCCATAGTGTTCAGAGACCACAAACGCCATCGCTACGGTAGAGTCGATCAGTGGATTCAGCACCCAAAATTTGTCGGAGCTTTTCTGAATGCAAAAATCGAGTAATAGTTCTCTTAAATAAAGGATAAGTTTGCAGATTTTTCACACTCATGGGTAGTTTATTCCAAATAGCAATTGCATTTACAGAATAGAACCGACGATATTTAACAGTTCGTGCCAGAGGCAGAAATAAGAAGACCTCACGGTGACTGTTACGTCGTGAGTGAATATGATGTCTTAAAGAAGTGAGTGGGTTAAATGTGTGATTATATAAGTTAACATAGCAAAAATAGTCCCTTTTGTAATCTGCGGAACCATAAAGGATCAAGGCTTGTAAGCCGGCAACGTTCTTGGTAACACAAATGACGGTGTTCAAGGGTAAAAATTCTCTTGGTAAAAACGTGTTGAACGGATTCTATTTTCTTCCGCTCAGTAGCACGCATGAGGCTAAATAAAAACGAACAGTGTTTCAGGCCAGGTCTAACGTACATGTTGTAGAGGCGCATTCTAATGTCCCTAGTTTTGAAGTTTCGGAGGATAAACCCGGTCGTTCTACGTGCTTTGGAGACTATCAAGGCACAGTGCTCCGAGAGATTGAGACTCTTGGAGTATGATATACCCAGATCCTTAATAACCCCAGGCACATTTATGGCGTGACCTTCAATACTTAGTTGAGGTTGGCGGTCGTCGCCAACCACCATGACTGAGCACTTATGCCAAGAAAGAGAAAGGCGCCATGTGCGGCACCACTGGGCGAAAGCCTGTAGATCGCTCTTTAGGAGCTCAAGCACGATGTAACGATCCGCCAGCTTATATCGATATGCAACTTTAAGATCATCGGCATACATGAAAGGCTTATCTTTCTGAAATAAATCGGGTACATCATTAACGAAAAGGCAAAATAAAAGCGGGCCGGGTACGCTACCCTGAATGACTCCACTCCTCACACGTGTGGGGTTGGAGATGGTATTGAAAATCTTAACTCGTTGTGTACGAGTGCCCAGGTAAGAGGACATAAAATTAAAAAGTTTGACACCTATTCCGAAAGAGGACAGTTTCAAGAGAAGAAGAGCATGGTAAACACGATCAAAAGCCTTAGTGAAATCGAAATATACAGTGTAAAGTGCAAAACCATTGTCCCTAGATTGGAGAACATAGTCAAATAAAGAGAGCTGACAGGTGTCACAAGATCGAGCTTTGAGGAATCCATGCTGAGCAGCACTCAGTAGGTTATTCACTGTTAAGTGACACAGCATTTTATCTTTGATCAATGTCTCTAAGATCTTCGAAGCTGCGGGGAGGGTGTTTATTGGCCGAAAATCATCAAATGATGTAGATTTGCCGTGATTAGGAATGGGCAGAATGTGTGATTCCTTCCACAAGGTAGGATAGGTTTCACTTTTAAGAGCGAGAAGTGTGAACGGTGCAGGGAATTGCTGTGTGTGTATGCTGGTAGTGCAGGTACTGGTTCGCCAGTCTCCATGTGGTCACATGAAGACAGACCAGTTTGATGCGTGAGGTAAATTTGCGGTGGGAGTGTGGACAGGATAGAGCTGGAGCTGCAAAGTTGGTTTCAGTGATGGTGGTGGCGACAAAGCTGCTAGTAGTGAGCGTTCTGGGCGATGGGATGTTGATCGGTCTGGACACGGCGCGTGTGCGAAATGTGCAAAGTGTGTTCTTACTGCGGTGAATTGCGCTGTCGTGGATACTCATATGACCGAATAGGCCCATGCGGTGAGTGAATGTGCGGGAGCAGTGAGGACAAGTGAGACGAATGCGCCGATGAATGCGGGCGCTCCGAGCACTGGTTTGTCAATCTCTGTGCAACGGACTCGTAAATGACTGACTAGGCGGATGTGTGCGGTCGCACTGAGGGCATGTTGGGTTGGAGGTGGTGGTGGATTTGTTGATGGTGGACGGGGCTGACAAGTTGACGGGTTGACTGGACTTGTGTAAAGCGTTTAGAAACAATTCGTGGTTTTATTTTTCCGAATTGATCGGCGTAAGCAGCAACTACAATCCACAAATGTGCTACAGGTTGTCCCCGAACGCATTGCAAATACTAGCATCTGCTACGATGTGCGCATATGAGAAGTTTATCTGGAGAACTATATGAGGACGAAGGCCACTGCGCACTGCAGTTATAATACATAGAAATGTATACACCACCATGTAACAGCTGAAGAGAAAACGCCCAAACCCCATAGAAATCCCAAAATCACTAATGAGATGAACGACATATAAAAAGATACTCTTTTCAAAAATGATGATGAACCAGATCGTCTAGGTCATTTTAAAAAGCTGATCGAGCCCCGGCAAATTAGTGGTATTTATATGGCGCCTTTAGTAAAGCAGTTCCTTATCCTTAGGAGTGAGTAATCTGCGTAAGTTGGTCCTACTACCCGTACAAGAGCACGAGGTGCTATAGGAGTAGACTGTACACTTATTTTGGCCAATTTTTTGAGAGAGCGCAAACGACAAATCTCCGAGGTCCCCGATATAAAATGACGACAAAAAACGCCAAATTTGAAATATGTACCAACTTCTTCTATCACCAGGTGATTGAGGATGCGAACAAACCATTAAATTCGATTTTTAGGCCGGAAAGTGTTCGGACATTTAAACAAAGACTTGTTGACATTTTATATGATGACCGGATATTGAATTGATAAGGACTGATAAAATGAACCGCATATCTGAATACAGACGTGCACGTATTTTTTAATTTGTCTGTAAATAGGGTTTTGAAGGGCTCTACCCATCTTCCTTATATATATACTGAATATATAATATATATGATGTTAGGGGGCGCTCACCGATCGTTCATACGGAACTCACTCGTTCCGTTGTGCCTTAAGGGCTCTCTCTCGAGCCCAACCAGCAGCCGCGCAGCGGCGCATGATATATAGGCAGAATGATATTACCGACAAAGACAAAATCGACACTCTGCGGTACGGGCCATCGTTGGATTTGTTAATATGCGCCCTAAAAGACAGAAACCGAGGTCGTCATCGTCATGTTCGCAGAAATCCTACAGCTCAGCTGTGTGTAAAATAAAGATTTGGCGTCCATTCTACACATTTTTATAGTACGTCTACCTTATCACTAAATGTTCTCCATTTCCCACGTTTTATCAGTCCGTTAGGGGTTCTGTCCCCTCTTTTCTTCCTTTTTCAAACCAGTCTTCAACAGTTAACAATCCCGGGAACAATTTTGAGCTTTTGCCTTTATCCGTTTTATAGTTATCCTGTCCCTAATGCTTCCCTCGAGGTTATTAGCTTAGTCCTACATCTTCCGTATTACGTTTAATACTAGAGCCGACTCCAGCGAAAAATCTACAAGAAGTCTAATGCGCATGAATTTACCTGTAAGTCGCACACCAATATCTCTGCGGCAGGCCTTAACCAGGCTCACGTTAATCCGTTATACCCTGAAGTTTCACAGCCACAACAATGGCCGCCCCATCTGGTGATGATGCTGATTTGACTCCGGAGCCCGACCTTTACAAAGCTCCTGAGAAGAAAACGATTGAAGAACTCGTTAAATTAGACGCTGACGACGAAGCCTTAAAACGGTACAAGGAAAACTTACTGGGTTCAGTGACTCAAAGCACTCCTTGTATGTTTCAGTTGTTGATTATTCGTCTTTTTCAGTTCCTAACGACGATCGCCACCTGATTGTCAAAAAGCTTGAAGTTCTCATAAAAGATGGTCCAACCATCTCGCTGGATCTAGACGGTGAGTATACGAACGCTTTTGATTACTATTTTTTGCACTTCGTCTCGTGTCCCGATTCAGGAGGTCCGTGTCAAATTGTTGCGTTTTGTGTTTCAGGCCGTATACCAAGCGCATAATACCCATTTCCATGGGAACTTTGAGTAGTTTGGCGACTTGGCACCATTTCAATGCGTAAACACAGATTGGGGATCGCCATTAAGGCGCACTGGTTAAGATCCACGCTGTTCTGCAGTTATGGCTAGGATATAAGGGGTCACATCATTCGATGGTTAAATTTTTAATTCCCTTCTCTTACAACAAATGGCTGACTGCATATTTATGCGTTTGTAGTCGCATTCACGTTCCCAGTGGTCGTTCTTATTTATTTCTCGGTTGCATACTGTGAGTGAAGGGTTCGTTTCCGAATTCGTTCAGACATTCTGTCGTGTTAGGTCAATAAAGGATACGTAACTTGTCTACTTAAGTGTTCTTTAAAATTTGTCAGCTATGTACACAAAACTTAAATGAGGCTAACTTTGCCAAGCATGGAATCGACCGACGTAAAATTACTTCCCGACTGTCCGTTAGCTGCCTCCTGCCACTCCGTAATTAGGAGTGGATGAAAGCTGCACACAATTAACAGATAAAAACTGCAAGGTCATGTTAGAAAAAACGGTCTAAGCAGTAGTAACGTGCGTTGCTTAGTGCAGAAAAGCGTAGCTTGCGTTATTTAAATTGCCCGAGGAAACAGTAACAGCCTGTGTTGGCAGTGATCATGCCTGATCTAGTCGGCCGCGCTGATGTCGATGCCTCTCCTGGCCTAGCCGTATGCGTCAGCGGATCGAGAGAGCTTAGCATATTTTACTTCTCCGGCGACGGATACCGAATATTTGCATGTCCTAGAACCAAGTCTTGGCGAGCTGTGTTGAGCCATGTTTAAGTTTGGTCCCCTCTCCGACGCTTCCAGGTGAGCAACGGCGTCGGACTGAAAACAACAGCAGTGAGATTATGAGACGGACGACAAAGAACCGGCCTATACCATCGCAGTCGTTTTCCTCAGGTGACCTGACATATGTTCGCCATGTTGTCGCAACGAGTTCGGAGGGCCAGTCGGTGTATTTCACCCAGAGGATGATCCTCAGAGGGCAGTGGCCAACTAATTCCAGTTTTTTCTCATCACCGCACACAGTCCACCGTTTACAATCGTAGTGGAGGACTGACCGGACGGATGTACGGTACGCGCGGACCTTCCTGACGATAGAGGTGTCGCGTCGAGTCCATGGACACTTTCTAAGGCTTGTGCAAACCCTGCGGGTAGCATCGATTCAGGACATAATGTCGTCCTTGCTCTGTCTCATCCCGAGGAATTTGAGGCTGCCTACTTCAAGTTGGCTACCGTCATTTCCAGGGTTGCGTTCACCTGGTCAGGGATGCAGCCGGGAAACGCTTTTATCTTTCTAGCTTTTATGAATTAACCGATGGATTTAGCAACTCCATTCAGTCATGCCGCCTCGGACTGTAGATCACCAGAGCTGTAGGCCAACGGGTGATACCATCGGAAACCACAGAAAATTAACTTGAGATGTTCCCATAGGTTCCAGAGGTAGGATCTGATCCTTCACACGAGGCTGCCTCTTTACAGCTTAGTTCGACCTGCCAGCGCACACAGCCGAATCCAAGTGGACGAAAAGTTCGTTGTCCACAAGTTTTGATAACGAAAAAGGCAAGGGGTTACCGTTAAAGGAGGTTAGTTCTAGGAGACAGCTCCATAGATTGCAGTCGACGGTCAATAGCCTTTTTGTTCGAGTAATCGCGCATTTTCCTCCAATTTAAACATGTGACCAAGTGACCTAACTGCCAACGGGCTTTATGTGCGCAGTGCATTCAGAAGTGCTTGTAAATTCTTAATCACTTTTCGGGCTAGCCTGCGCAGGCGTCACGTCCATGGCTGCTTTAGTGATGTTGCCTTCGGGCTTTATTGTAAATCCACGTCATAGTCATACGAGAAGCATTTGTCCTTGGAACAATTGTGCTTCAATAAAGTCTTAAAGAACTGTACGTACTATTTAAGTTTTATCATCATTTAATGCTTTTTTCAATAAACCTGTTTAAGTATGTTTGTTCCACAAGACTTCTTTAAATTCATTTCGACGTCCAAAATGTTTCACAGCACTCTTTAGTTGGTTACCTCCAAAACACCATAAGCGCAGCGTACTGTCGACGTCTGCGGTGTTAAATATATCACTGAGGTTTCTCCACTCAGTTGATAATACTCCTTTCCCAGAGTTTGTCGTTGAGCGGCTTTTGCATAAAAGGGGGGAGAGGGTTGTATTTGATCTTGTTTTAGGACCGTTTGTCTAGTTTGCTATTGATACTGTGTGTGTATCTGGCCGTTTTTGACCCCTTCACGTCTACCCTAAGTAATCGGTCATATTTTGCACACTGCATTAGATCTGCGCTTCCCGACATAGTTGATTGAACTCAATGACAGCTCCGATAGTCTTTTCGCATTTTCTTTTTACTGAATTCCGACCGCAGTTAACCTCTACTCGCTCTGAAAAGATTACCCTTTCTGTTTGTCATGCCCAGTTATTGATTTAAAGGTGCTCATTTATCCCGTTTCCAGGTGACTTGGAGAAGTTAAGAGATACTCCCATTGAAATACCAGAAGGCTCGTTTTACAATGTAAGAGTCACTTTTTACGTCCAACGCGAAATCATCGCTGGCCTCCGGTATCTCCAAAGCGCTCACAAGGGACTAGCCAAAAGTATGTTTCTTTTAACCAATCGGTTGGAGCCTTGTTACTTATTATACTTCACCCTACTTTTGGTGGACATCTATGCATATTTATTTTTTGCAGATCTTTCAGGTTCACCATAGCCTCATTTCCTTTTACTCACTGTACCGTCCTTGCCAACATTTTGTAGCGTAAGCCGGCGCGCTTCAAAGCCCGGCTTTCTGCTGACAGTAAAAGCAGCCATGAACCGCCTCTTCCATTTCATCTTAGTAGCAGTCCTCACGTTTTTGTATCTTGTTTGATCTCTAACCTGATCCGCATACTTCGCTGTGCTCTGAGACGTCTACCTGCATACTTCAGTGAACTGAGTCCCATGGTAGCCATGATGTGTACATCCACGTTTACAAAGTTACATCAGGGTCTTTGCTTTTCCGCTCATGAGACTTTGAAGGTGGGCACGTAGTTCACTAGTCTTGTAATGCACGCCACTGGCTACCTTTTGCATTCCTGAGAGGCTATTTTAAACATTTAGTTTTTGCGAAGGTTAGCACTTTCAGACAGACTGCCATGGGAATAAAAACTGGCGAATGTCTGGCTAGGCACCCGAAGCAGTAAGGTGATTTTTCTAGGTTGGTCAGCAGGTCCGATGTCATGCCATTTCGAAATTGAGCACGTCGGATAACGCCAAGTTGACTGTAAATCCAAATACTGGTAAATGTGACCCTGTTTACAACCCATCCGTGTTTCATCACGAACTCATCATTTACCGGAATTTCTAGACGCTTGCGACATGCAGGTCATCCAAGTACCCCCTCCCAGGTGACGACCCTGGCAAAGATTTCTCCCTGATTTTAGGTTAAATTTACCGAAACAGTCTATCCTACTTGTTTCTGGTTGTTATCCTTTCTATTTTTAAACCTCCACCAGTACTGTCTAACAGGCGGAGCTAACGACGGAGTGTTTGAACTATGTAGCCGTGTACAAAGCTGACTATTTGGTTGTCTTGCGCATACTTCACCCTTTTAACGCGCCAAGATGACCTCTTACCCATGTCACCCTCAGTCACGCGCATCGAGTGTGTGAATGTTCGACCACCTTACTTGAAACCCATCATTTACGATGCAAAGCTGAGCTTGCTGAGCTGAATCATCTCAAATGCGCAAAGTCTGCATTCCACGACGAAGGGAGCGCACTTTTGTCAAGAGGCAACAGTAGGGGCTGCTTTAGCCGCGTTTGGTTTGACAGTGAAAAGGATTGTGCGTGTGGCAAAGGCACACCAGAACTCTCATCGAATGCGAGCTGACCACCATTAACGGCAAAAATGTTACCTGCAGTCAAGAGGTGCATCCCTTTTAGGTTTTTATGACGATGTCCTTGTTAGTCAAAGTCTCCTACACTTGTTGTCTAAAAGCTGTTTAATATCCCACCTTCCGAAGTTCTGATTTGGTTTGGTTGCTCAACCCTGATTGCTTCTTTGCAACTTACAACATAGTCATGCCCACTCACTTTTGTCGACGTAGGAATCGATACACTATCAGAACCCATGAACCTCCGAAGGACTTATCCAACTAGTTATAATGCTTTTCGTAGCTCCTGCGCTTGATGTCTTTAAGTACCTTCTTTTGCAGCTTCATTGCATCCACGCCATTCAACCTTCCTTATCATGACTGTGCCAGACTATCAGCGTGGTGGGATAGCTTCTAGGAAGTCGCTCCATTTCATCAACTTTGACGTGCTAGTAGACAGACTCATATGCAGACGATCAACACCGGTAGTGCAGTTCGCAGCTGCGTAGCGCACCGGGCACGAAACACCTGTCTGGACATCTAACTAGTACCCTTGCTGGGGGGTGCGACGAATCCATCGACATTTGTGCACTACAGACTGTCTACTGGCTGACCACGATTACTCCCTACCAAAGTATTCGGACCAAAGCTAGGAGAACATGTTCCGAAGAATTTGCTCTAAACGCACACCAATTTCCGAGGAAATTTTTGAAGTTTAGTAGTACACTTCTGCTTGCGCGCATTACCATCGTAGCCATTATACAAGAAGGCAGCGGCATGTGCCACCGGGGATTTGCCGCCCTCTGTGTGCGCAGGGCAACTCAGAGGCCTCCAAAGGTGTGTCACCGCCAGGGCTCGCACACAATCTGTTGCGCGCTGCACACTGCCTCATGCATACCCTGAAATGAGGTCGTACTGAGGGGATGGCTGGTGACGGCGATTGGTGCACACTCTTGTGCGGTGCACAGGTGTTTGAATCTGCGTTGATCGCCACTTCCACTGCTGCTGCTGCTGCTGTCAAGGTGCAGGCTAATTTGCCTCCTGTGCACGCCTATCGGTCTAATGCTAATCAACTGCGCACACACAAAAAGGCACCAGCTGCGCCTTAGCTTCGCAGTGCCAGCTTCTCAGGGCATTCACATACAAATTTATAATATGCATTGTCAGAATGGTATTGTAGTGTCGTCTGCATCACAAAACCGTCTGTAGCCAAGTCTAGATTGTGTGTTTGAGGGCATCTCTCATAATTTCCCCTCCGGATTTAAGCAGCAGTGTCTCCGAATTTGTTTTATTTGTTTATCAAGGGGACCTACACGAACCAAACTACCTGCTTGTCTACAAGACCCGACTCGCTGCCTGACTTGACACTGGATATCCGGTGCGTCCATTGGTGACGAATGATAAGGGGGGGGAAGGGGGGGCTAGCTCTCAAATAGGTTGTCACAAACCGCATCGAGAAAGTTTGTGGTCATGCACATTAATCACCCTATGAAGTATCGGGAAGTCTAAGAACGCCACATTTAAAATGGCGACTACGAACTGCCAGTAACTGGATGCGCCTGCCACCGCTACCTTGCGGATAGGTTCCAGGAACCTGAACTACGGACCAAGTAGACGAGTAATCTTAGGGGCCCTCCGTCCCGAAGTCTCCCGAATGATCTCATATCGTGTCGGAAAGTGACACTGTATTTCATGTTAATAAAACTAACAGAACAGGCTTGGAATTACTGGATCATTGAGTGCGCAGCTATCTTTTTTCAAGGTATATAGATACCTGTAATGCGCGTTCTTCGAAACGGAGAGGGTGTCCTCAATCTCTCTGAAGTCCGAATTCCAGATGTAGGTCCGCGGAAAGCTGAGATCCCCGGGGAAGTCTGATTGCTTACTTTGTCGGGCAGTTCTGGCAGATGCGTGTTTGCTCCACGAGGACTAACAAAATAAACGGCAATTGAACCAACGGTTGGCTCTAAAAACTGATTAACTTGCCGAGAGGATGCTTTATCCGGCGCGTCTGTCGTTCCCGCTCACGATCCTCTACCGACCATCGGCCAGTACGGTAAAGATGCCATCGGCTCGCAGCTCGCCTCATCGCCACCGTTGACTGGAATGTTCGACTCGGTCCAGACGAGCCCACCAACATTCGCTTGAATGAGCGCTCCAGTCTTGGTGGCTGACGCAACACTAGTGCTGAACACCTGCTGAACATCGTCGACGCATATCGCCTGTTTGTTATCAACAGTTGCTTTCATCGTCACTGTAAACCTCTTGCAAACTTATCAGAGTGAGCGGTGGATGAGGACTCGGAAGCACCCCGTTAGAGTGCTCTCGAATATATATCAGAGTCGTTTTTCACTGAAAACACCCTTAGACCGGGTCCAGGGAGTTGCCACTGAAGAAGATCTGCAGGAATTCGAAACTGATTGCGGCATGTGTACGATAATAGAATCCGCTCGCAATAACCTCGCACTTTGGTTTTTCGCCCTTTTCGTTAACGCTGTTCGGCGACAAGGGAGAGATAAACCTGCTTTCATGTGTACCCTTCTCCTGAAAGAGGAATTGATAGTGTCTAAAACCAGACATTGTCCCGTCAGTGTGCTCTGCCATCCATCCAGGCGGGCGGATGAAAGAGGAAACTTGGGCCCAGGCAAACGCACATAAAACAACTTTTCTTCAATTGCAACTTCAAGTTGGAGTACTTCTCTGGCCCTGTGGTTTGCATACCAACGGGCTAAACCTCCTGCCACTTGCCGTCGTCCAACTTCAGTCACGGTAAACCTAACCTAAAACAGCAGGGCTTCTCAGTCTGTCATACCGACTGCTGGCAGACAAACGCCAGTAAAGTATGGGGCTCTGGCTTGCTGATTTCACTCTAGCGCCGCCCGCCTACACAGTTTTCGGCATGGTCCTGTCGCGTATAAATTCGCACATGATAGTAGGGGAAATGGCATTGTCAAAATATGTCCCTTAGCTTCCGAATACCCTTACATCCATTTGCGCATGCGCGTATCCATGCCTGCGTCTCCAACTATGTCGGAGACGAGGTTTCCACGAGCGCAGTTCAGACATATATCTCAGTCGAAGCACTGCCTGCCTTCTTTTCATTCCTTCTGGCAAGCTCTTGGAATGCCAACGGGCGCTGGCATAATTGCGCCTGTGGAATGTGCGCGTATGCAAACTTTTGGTGTATTTAAACGCGGCGAAGCAATTTAGCGTGCCAAAAGTTGCTTATACAAGCATTCCGGGGGATAATTACGACGGACATCACACCTCCTGCTGTCTGCAAATCGTCCTAATTAGTGACTGCGCACTTGTGTTGCGGCAAAATAGGCTGTGGAGTTGGTATCTGGCTCTCCAAAGCTGGCTAGACTTTCTGGAAGATGACTAATTTTAACATGAAATCGCCTTAACGTTCGCCGCTACCTGTGCCTGCAGTGGTGTAAGTCTGTCTCATTCGTTTGCCTGCTGTAGGACGGTCAAGGAAGCTGGAGTAATTTCGGTTGTATTGCCTCCCATGTATACTCAGGATGACTCCCCGACGTATGTTTGCAGTCCCACTGCTATGCTTCGTTTTAGCAGCCACTTTATGCGAGTGTTGGTCAAATGCCTCTCCTGAACTCTGACCCAGTGGTGATTCCACCACATGGATCCACATTCGGTCATGTAAAATACGCCGCTAAGGAGTTCTCCAAGTTGTTTTTTTTTTAAAACGCTGAGGATGCCCAGAAACACCTGCACGCAGCCGCCGGGCCATAATGTGCTTCCATGGGGTTTGAAACAACGGTTTGCGAAGACGGAGGGATGCAGAGTGATTAGACGAAATGACTGGTGCTGTCATCAGCTGTAGTACTCCGATTAGGGCTGTCGGACACCCTGATTTCCACCGCTTTGCCAGTACGATCGAACAGTGGAGCGTTGAAACCCCAGCGAGGGGCGGCAATTGTGTATGGGCCGCTGTATGCATGTGGCCGCATGGTCATTTCTACGCGAGTATCTTTCACCTTTGCCGTGGACCCAGGGCCTGGGGAGACTGTTTGCTCTTTGTCTTTGTGACCAGAAGACTTACTGGTGCTCGTAGCTGTCGAATATAACACCTGCAAGATGAGGAACATTTTATTATTTCATTTTCTCGCTACTCCCTGCTTTCTTTCGAGATGGGCAGAAGAATGGGATCGATTCTCCTGAGAAAGCATTGCATACCCGTACTGCTATGTCTCTTCCCGGAGTTGCCGCACATTTGAAGCTTCAACTGCTTTTTTGAAGTATGGAAGCGACGTTTAGGCCTCAATTTCGATTTGCAAGTGTGAACTGGCGTGATTAGTACACACGAACCAACGCCACCCCCACACTTTCGCTCTGTCACCGTACGTGTGTATTTCATGCACTCGATGCTAACCACCGCACTGCACCGCGGACGTCAGTTCAGTTGTCACAGTGCTCTCATACTCGCACGGGAGGCCTCTTATAACTGGTGCTTAATTAGCAGCCTGGTAAACCCTGACAGCTATCAATGCCGTCGTGTCTGTGTCACCTTTTTCATCCTCACTTTTGGCAAGAAAAGATGCCATGAAACTCGACTTTCTTTTCTCTGCCTGTAGCTTCACCACACTTAGCTAGGTAGGCGTCTATTAGTGGCCGGGCTACGAGTGACCCACTGCGCGGACCTTTTTTTTGCTGCGCCCCCCTAACTACCGCCTGCCCCCTTCTTTTTGCAGTGAAAGACGATGTGATGCTCGGCAGTTACGCGCCCCGCATGGAACCAATCGTGTGGGTGTCTGGGGAAGAGGAGGCCCCCTCCGGCAACATGTGTCGTGGTGTTTACTCAATGACCAGCAAGTTCATCGATGATGACAAGAACGAACATGTGAAGTTCAAGTGGGCCATCAAGGTTGTAAAGAAGCCGTGAATCGCCCGCCCCCCCCCTGGCTCACCCGTTTTCTCTTCCTGCTTCATCGCCCCAACCCCGCTGTCGGGTTACCACTATTTTTACTTCCCCCTGCCCCTATCTCCGTCTCCGTCGCCCTCTGTGTGTGTCAAGCTTTTCTATCCCCGCATCCTTTCATTTTACCACTCGCCTTTAAACTCGATCTTCTGATTAATTGGATCACGGCCTCTCACTCCTTCTTCACCGCGTTCAACTCCCTCCTCTCAAGAATGGCCTATGCGTACGCCCTAGTCCGCGCCCGCTATAAAGCCATCAGCCTCATACGTCTTGCAGGTCTTATAATTCCTATCCACTAATTTATCACTCTCTACCGGCTTCCGCGTGTCTCTGATGTACTCACGCTCCTCTTCCTCTTAACCCACGCGAAAGACGACGAAGACTGTTTTCTTCTTACTGGGTCCGAGTCCGGAGAGTGTATTTTGTGCTCAGTCCCGTATGACAGAGCGTGTTTTGCTAATCGTCGATTATGTTTGCCTTTTTCTCCGCCACCCCCTCCACCCACGCCCCATACCAGCCAATTTTGTACCTTCTCTTATACCGCACGGACGAATACTGCGTGTTGCTGTTTCACTCTTCAGTGTGCATGATGAACTTCCTGTTTTGAAATAACTTGAGAACAAAACAGGTCTCCCAAAGCGTGTTGTGCTCGACTCGACTTTTTTTCTTTTACCAGTACCCTCCAAACGGGGACGTAATTGGCCGTTCGGGCCCGCCTTCAGTGCACGGCATCCTCCCTACGGACGCACCTGTCGCTGTCTAAGGTGGTTGACATGTTAGTTGTGGTCGAAGGTAAGGGGAGTCGCCTTTTCGTGGGGGTTATCTCAAATACGCTTGCAGCCCTGGGCGCAGATGCCAACCGGAGGCGGAAGGGTCGATTTGCGCCGTTCTTTTCCCACGTGAGTTGGCCGCCTCAGGAAGACCTTGCAGAGGCTAATAATCGGCACCGTCAGACACGCAAACACGGACGGATATCGGTGCTGAAGCCGGTCACCGGATACCTTGCTAGTGTCGTGCTCAGCCGATTACGTATAGAGTACTTTTTTCACATCCAACCCTGCTTGCCACCACCGTCGGCCGATCGACTGAAGAATTGAGAAGGAGGTGCTATAAAGCTTCCATATACTGGAAATCAGGAGTCGCAGGACGCTAAGCTGAGAGCAATAAGGAGATGTACCTAGTACGGGTGCATTGACTAGTATTTCAAGTATTTGGCTGCATGGCACCACAAAAAGGGAGAATAATAATGACTATACCCCTGCGATTCATTCCTCAGAGCAAGGTCCACCGAGGGGTTGTTTGGGTGTTTGTACGCGCTCATTGTGGATTGGCTTACTTCCATTGTAGCCTGACTGGCGAGATAGTGCTGGCCTGCGTACGTGATTAGTCGTTGGGGGGACCCACTGGATCTGTTGACCTGGCTTTCTCGCCTGTCGAAACTGCATCAACGGCGGTGGTATGCCTGAACGTCCTGTCTGAGTAAGATCTGGACGACAAAGCGGCTGTTGCCGACATTCCTTTATTCGTGATCACACGGCATGGCCTACGTTTAGTTTCCCTAGAGATGCGTAACGCTGATCGAACTACTGTATTCCTATGCCTGATTGTCAAGTTGCGCAAGAATCGAGTTGTAGGCCGTCGTCGGCGCACCAACAGGCGCCCTCTCCTTCTGAGTGGGCATCCACTTGGTCAACTGCTGTAACCTGCTTCTTGTTCCGCCCTCTTACCTGCCTGTTAACAGGTGCTATGAGGCCGACTCTACGTCATCGTCACGGAGAGGTTCGTCCAAAGTTCCCAATAGTCGTTTTGTGTCTGTTTTTCTTTTTCGGGATGGCTGAGCAGAAATAGCTATCTAATTTCGTCGATTCTAATGTCGAACAGAACAATTTCACATATTCACTGCTCGGACGAAATGAGGTCACTTCCGACAGGAAGTACCCGGAGAATGACTCTGGATTGGACAGAAACTCCTCCACTCTTATGACGTTTCCAATCTATCCTTGAGAGGACGAAGTACTCACTGAGCGCACATGCCACTTGGGCACACACATTCAACACAGCTGTTTGTACTCGGTGGCACAATTGCCTAGTTGCCGCCATCGCCACGATCTAAGCGATATTGATGATCGGTGCGACAATTACTCAGACATCTGACACGCCGGCACTGTCAACCGAGGCGTTTATGCACCTGCGGCCCCCGCGCGCCTAGTCATTGAGCAGGAACCGAGTAAACATCGTGCGAGTTAAAGTACTGTGACAAAACACAGCAAGAGAGTAGTAACTCAACGAGGATTTTGGTTTCGCTGAATCGCAACTTAAGCGTCCCTGCCTTAACAACCGATCTGCGCTCGGTCGTTCGCGTCGAAGATTGTCTGTCTTGTTCCTCAAACCACGGCCGAGGTAGAGCTGGTAAACAGTTCTGGACATTTATTGCCACGGCAGATAGACTTCCGCTCTCTACCTGACGCCTGATAGTTGCTTCCTGTCTGCAGTTCCGTCCCTTGGTATCATCAGAGGGCGACTGATAGAACTCGCAGCGCAGGAGATGCCTTTTTTGAAATTGTTCTGACAACCAATGTAGTCGAACGTCCAATTCAACATGATCACACCTTGGATGCGGCTCTCGTTTTCTGGGGCCTCCAGGGAACACCCAGGCGACAACTGCTTCTATCCAGATGGTGATCACGCATTTCGTAGTTGGTTGTCAGACGGCATTTCTCTGACTGTTTACAAGTTTGAGGCTCCGGCAACCGTTTTCTCGCGATGAAAGCAGTGCTACTGCTTTTGAATTTGATGACCTGGTTTTTTTCATAGGGAGTGAAACAGCATTAGTATGAGTCACACACAAATGTGAAAACAGAACTCGCAGCGTTCACTTGGCTGGCTTGGGGCCGCAACTTCAGATGAAGGAAGGGTGCCCTCAGGGGGAACTATGGCGTCGCCAAAGGCAGCGGAGCTGGCGTTTTGGTCTATCGATTCATATGCCGTTGGAGAATGTTTTGGCTACCAGAATCCGGGAGGCTAAGGTCTGGTAGGCCAGATGCCTTACAACTCTCGATGACGGCGACTGTGAAGGGTCACCAAATAGGCTCCTCTACCACGGCTAACTTGAAGTTAGGCTCTTGAGCCACGGTACCAGAGAAAGCAAACTCGAATATTCATTCTTTTGCTCATTCAGTCGACAAGTACGTCCTCTAATTGTATACTAGAAGGAGGGACATAATTCGGTTTTAACAAACTTTCTTAATTTCCGAATAATTTAAAACCCACTCTACCGTTACAGTTAGATTTGGGGTTTCCAAACTACAAGCCGTAAATTTTCCGCGTTCGGGAAACCACAAATTTCTCTACGGTGTTAAGAGGAGACTATATAGGGTTCGTAAAATTTAACTGTGGATTTGATTCATATTGTAAACTCAACAAGCCACATTAGTAAATGCAGAGACATGACGATTTATGAACGGTCATTTCACGGTATTTTAAAGTTCCACGATTAGAAACTTTTTTAAAACCGAATTATGTCCCTCCTTCGAGTATAAAATGAGAAGAAGACGTTATTTTCAACCGAATGAGCAAAAGAATGAATATTTTGATGCATTTTTTCCAGGAAATATAATCGGTCTTAGGGACATCAAAAATCAATGAGAAAAATTTATGCTAATAAGTGGTCGTTTTTTACAGAGTGTATTTTCTGCATGCAGCCGGAAGGAAGTTCATTCGAAAGCCGGCATCCTGAGGTAACCGAAATATTATAGAATTATGTTGCAGGCTGAGTAATGTCACAACCCTACTTAATTTATTTTTTCGAAACGAAAACGATTTCGGTTGACATTTCATGAGTTTGTTCACCTACCTTATATGTCACTCGATCATTTAGACTGCAATCAGGACTTTAAGCGATTTGGGCAGTCTGTGTTTTATGAACCTTATTGTTTGTTGTGAGTTTGTCCTCAAGGAGCAGAAAAAAAGAAGTAACTAGTACTTGGGGGCCCAATTTTGTGAGGGGATTCAAAATTGCCTCTATCGTAATGAGACCGTTGTGCGTTCCACACGCATATATGACACACTGACTTTTCTCCCGTTACATCTCTGGACCACCTGCTGTAGGTACTTGAGTCACGGTACCAGAGAAGGCAAACTCGAACAAGCAGCTGGAACGACTGTTGGGGATACGTCTGAACTCGAAGGTACCAGAACAACGTCCGATTTAAGTACTGCGACCCGATCTACAGCTTTTACCAGCGTTGATGATCGCAGGTCTGGTCAAGTAATGTGAACGTGTGGGATGCCAGCTGGACTGCTTGGTTGCAGGCGAACCCTTGACATTAGACGCTGACAGGATACTCGGCCCCGGTATCCCGAGTCTGACGACCACGATCTTAATCAGCACAACGTGCACGCAGTAGGTGTTCACCGACATTCGGAAATGTGTTTTCGACTCAAAAAGATTACTTCAGTAAGGCTGTAATACTAATTATAGTACAGCATACTCCTAAGATATATAAGTCACGCTGGGATTACGGCTGTTGCCAGAGCTTGTCGGCTTTCAGCGAGACTACAATCTGTAAAAAGAACCACTTTGGTAATATACATTTTTCTCGTTGATTTTCGATGACCTTATCAATTTAAACATATTTTATAGAAGGCATGCACGAAATATTCGTCGTTTTGCTCTTTTGGTAGAAAATTACGCCCTATTTAAGTTTTTTGCTTCTGGAGGGGATTCAGTTAGATCTTAAAGAGCTTTTTGAATTACTGAATAAGTTTTGACTCGACCTGCTGTTACGCTTTCATTCAGGTTTCCAAACAACGATCTACCTATTTTGTATATAGGAAAAATCCCGCATTTATATACGCTGTTACCAAGATATAATATGGAGTCCATAAAATTTTGTGATGGATTTGAGCCATATCGCATATTTTTCGAACAATCGTAACGAATTCAGGGATACGACGTTTTATGAAAAAAAACATGTGAGATCTTAAAAGAATCCTAAAACTAGAAACCTTTTAAACCTTAAGTATATTTTTTCTTCTAGTAAAAAATTAATAAACGTAATTTTCTACCAAAGGTGCAGAAAAACATATATATTTTTAGCATGTTTTCTATAAAACGTATTAGAATTTGTATGAGCGTTAAAAGTCGATGAGAAAAATGTATACTACTTAGGTGGTCATATTTTGCAGAGTGTAGTTTCTGCAGACGGCCAGAAATAGGCTCATCTAGAAGCCGCCATCCTGGTTTGACTGAAACGTCATGAGATTATGCCGCGAGATAATTAGTAGCACAACCGCACTTAAGGAGTATTTTCTGGTCGAAAACACAGTTCAGAATTTCAGTTAACACTTCATAGGATAACACATCTACTGTACCTACGGCCTATACAAAGCCTGAATCTCCGAATCAGACTCATTAGAAATAAAGATCTCCTGGGAAAACTCCACCGCACATCTCAGCGGCCCGCAAGATCCTTTTGATAAGAACAGGGTGACAAGTGGTTGGGGAGCGCTCACCGATTGTGTTATGGAACTCCATCGTCCCGCGCTGTGCCTTGGGGCTCTCTCTCGAGCCCAATCAGTAGCCGCACAGCGGCGCATGATATAGGCAGAATGACATTACGGACAAGGACAAGAGAGACTGGAATGGCCATTTCTGGCTTATTAGCCGTTGGCAGCCAGCCATATCCAGCCACGAAGTGTGGAACACCTTCTAACCGACAAGTCGCGGGATCGAGCGCCAGGTGTTTCACGCGTCGGGATCGCATTCTGCCTATATCATGCGCCGCTGTGCGGCTGCTGATTGGGCTCGAGAGAGAGCCCCAATGCACAGCGCTGGACGAGGGAGTTCCGTAACACAATCGGTGAGCGCCCCCCCCCAACCACTTGTCACACTGTTCCTATCAGAAGGGTCCTGCGAACCGCTGAGATGTGCGGTGGAGTCTGGCTAGGCTCGAGAGAGAGAGCCCATAGGCACAACGCGGAACGAGCGAGTGCCGTACCTGCCGTACGAGTAAGTGCCTCTGTACCATTGCATATTCTCGATCGCAACCGACAGGACAGCGAGCCCGTAGCACAGTGGTTAGAGGCGCTGGACTTCTAACTAACGGGTGACAGGATCGAGCCCCAGGTATTCCACACTTCGGGGTGGAGTATGACTGGCTGCCGACAGCTGATAAGCCAGAAATGGCCATTGCAGTCTCCCTTGTCTTTGTCGGTAATGCTATTCAGTGTGACCATTGTCCATTCACAACAGCCGACGCACTTATGGGGTGTGTGGAATTCGGTCGATGATCGATTAGCTTACGTACGCTGAATGAGCAGTTCACCAACACTTCAGTCATTTCCGCCGAACGCCAACAATATCTGCCCACCGGCACCTTAAAAATACTTGTTCACAGATGTGGGAATTGGTGGAAAGAGTTCGTCGCCGTGATCTGCTTATCGCCGCGGGGGTATAAAATGACATCACAGAACCAGGTGACTCTAAATATGTACCTTATTAACCTTTATGGACTTTATTTTCTATGCGACAAGTAGAAAATAAATTTCAGCATTCCTAGCCACGACAGCTCAGTTGTTATCGGTACATGCTGCCAGCATCAACGCAGACATCTGACCTGATATTCGGACGATGGTTATGCGACTAGCCAGAGTGACTGCATTTTGGTTAGCTTAGTGTTTTTTTAGCTTAGTCTACAGTGACAGGTCAGTGCTCAGTATCGGAAAGTCCACCCCTGTGGGTCAGATAATGTTATCGCTCTCACATGCCTGAAAGTGCGTCCCTCATCTGTAACCAGACTGTCACGTGTAGAAGGCCTTGCTACTGCAAGATAACAACAGAAGAGGCTTAGAGCGCACAAACCAATCTCTATTTGCAAACCGGGTCGAAAAAGAAGGAAAAGACAGTAGCAAATGACTATCGCTGAAGTCCTCAGTCCCCAAGAAGACAGAAGATGCTACGATGATACTAATGAAAACATTTAAGAAGTTAAGTCCGACATAAAATACGATTTTGATTATTCGTCACCACGCCTGTACAGTAATATAAGGTAGGGTAGAATAGCAAAAGTTAAACAATCAATAAAAGTAAATATTCAGGAGAGGTTTTCGGGGGCGTTCAGAGGTCAGGGGTCAGAGTCTGGTTCTATCAGAGGCTTAGGGAGGCGGGGGAGGGGGAAGGGGAAGATGTCTGGCAAGTAGCTGTTCCTGTTTCATCGCCGTAACGCGACGCGGCAGGCATGAGTTGATAAGCTGAGTTTGTCTTTGCCCAGGAGAGTCTTAGCGTTTGTGCAAACGATTTATGCGAGCATGGAATTGAGTTGATTAATAATATGGGCGCTGACTCCGCCATTGCAGGTATCCTCTGACGCAGGAACTTGCAGCGTCTCGCCGGCATTTTACAGACGACTCCTTCACCAGACACCTTCCCTCTCCCCTCCCTAGGGCCCTGACGGAACTAGTCTCTGACACCTGACCTCTGAATGCCCCTCGACCCTCCACCCTCTACCTCATACTGACTTTTATTGGCTGTTTAATTTTTGGCCACTCTACCCTTCCTATATTACTATATAGCCCTGATGATGAATAGAAAAGCGTACATTTGCCGCACTTGGCTTTTTAAACAGAAAGTCACCAGATTTATTCGGTGACGTCGAAATGACTGAATCAGCCTAAGAACTTTTCAGCTATTCTTCCAGACAGCCGAAGATAGGTTACGCTACAAAGATTCCCTCTATCAACCTCGGATGGCATCGACAGATTCAGTTAAAAATAACTGCAGGATTTCTTGATTTGCAGTTGTAACCTCCAGCCAATGGGTCTCCTGTGTCGCGACAATGCAAATTCTGCCTGATTATTCACCGATTTAACAGTGGTTCCTCTGCACTGAGTGACTATTCGAGACGTTACTGGTGACTGAACTGCTGATAATCGGTCAGCATTAAGCTCTGGCGTGAATACTTCGTGGAACTTCTAAACTTCGGCGACGGACCCATGATCTCGTTCTCTGCCGTGAAGTTTTATCCCACTCCTGCACCTGCGGTGTCGTGGGAGCCTCCTTCCCGGAAGAAGCTCATCTATGCAATAGGACAAAATGTCGGCGAAGATGGCATCCTAGGTGAAGCCTACAACGTTTGCGTTGGCACGCCGGCGTCCCAACTCCACGATATGATTGAGCAAGTGTAGAAAGATGGGTTCGATCATGGTGTCTGGGGTCAGACCACCTGCGTGCTTTTGTTGAAGAAGGAAAACCAGATACAGTGAGGGAACCAGTTCAACAGAAGTCCTGTTAGCATTACTACAAAGCCCCCGAAGTCGTCGTTTCTAGGCGATCTCAAAGCATGTCTGATTATGGGACAAGGTCCAACCAAATCGAATTTCAAGCTTGATGTGGACGCACAGACTAACTATTCGTATTGAAACGCATTCATGAATCCCGACATGACTGTGCAAGGTCGTGCCCTATTGGCTTTGATGCAAGGTGTATTTCGGGGTATTATATGTCCCTCTGGCTGAAAATGAACGTTGACAGCATGCCGATAAAAGGCGTCGATTTGGTCGAGGTCCATTGCTCGGGCGCCGGGTCATGACAGTATCATCCATCGTTCGACAAAGTTG
>CACRXP010000102.1:29972-67673 GCA_902702965.1 Spirometra erinaceieuropaei
GAGTAACTGCCAACCTACTGTCTTGTTTTCTCGCTTGTTTACATGAACCAGCCTCATGTGCTTATACAGCCTGCTTTTGTGCTGTAGAAATGAACATTCGGGTCTTCGTCGTTTCCAATTTTATTATAAAAATAACTGATCCATATCAGCATAATAGTACTCTGAATAATGTATGTGCCTCCATTTAACTGTTGGTCGTTCGTCATTAGCTTGGAAATTCGGTCATGGCCTTAACCCGAGTTTCCGATTGTTTAGACATTTTTTAGGAATCCACGCCCTTTAACTGAACTCCGTCTCCTGCTGTATAATTTCAATCTAGTCAGCGCTCTCTTTTAACTACCATATTGAGCACTTTTCATTTGAAATTTAGGAGGAATCAATCTGTCCACCAATTATGCTGCACTTGTTGAAGGCAGAAATAATCAGCTGACAGATGGCGAATTGCGAGAAGAAAAATGCGGGCTTTACGCGTAATCCAAAAATACATATGAACTTGGGGTGAATTATACGCGTAATCCAAAAATACATATGAAATTTGGGTGAATTGTGCACACACACTTTTAGAAAACTAAACGCGGACAAAGTAGTGACCGTAGGCTAAGGCGGCCGGCACACGGAGGTAGATGGGCGTTATCCATGCACCAACTTCGGGACACATTTATTTTTAATCAGACTACTAGTTTAGCCCCACTAGTCGTTGCTTTTTGACATATTAATTGGTTCTGGTTGCCGTTTCACGAGTTACCGCGCACGATGCAAATGTCCCGTCTAACTGTCTGCTGCTCTGGTACGAAACGCAGTCCACTAATTGAAGAGTCGAATATATTGCATATTCAAGTGGCAGTTGCCTGGGGCCTGGGGAGGTTGGAAAGGCTGAAAAGCACACGTCACTCTTTTAGTCGTCAATAAAGTTCAGGGAGTCTGTTTTCTGATTAGGCCACATCTACTGTTTCGCCTGTATCTGCCAAGCAACGCTTGCGAGATCCAGAAAGCTAAGAGAGCCAGAAAAGTTCCGAATTGCTTGATAAGTAGCCGGCCGGCACGACCTAGTGGTTCGTAAAAAGATAACTTTGGCGCTAGTGGTTCAAGTCAGTTCTGGGGCAAATGATTCCCAGATGGCCAAGAGCCTTCTTTGCACAGCCTTCTTTAACCAACTTATTTCGTATAAAATTAATCCTCGTTAGAACCACCGGACGGTCACTTTTGCGCCATAACAGCAAGCCCATTGGGCTGAGGCATTTGCTTCTGCACATGCTCGAGAAGAGTTTTAGGTGTTTCTGCATATAAATAAGAGGCAATGTAAGGCTGGATGCTACGTGCACCCGTTAAATGTCAGGCAGACCCGAAATCACCATAAACATTCCAACGGCGCCAAACTCGTCATAGGCATCTTTAATTGACGATTCTACTGAGGGGCGGCCTTTGTAAGGAGACTTATTATTTATCACGTCCAATCCTATGGCATTAGTCGATGTTCAGACGTTCTTCACCGCTGTTCCTGTTCGTTTGATTGTGGAAAATTTGGTCTTAAAAGGTCCCCAAACTGTTGATGAATAATCTCAAAACGCATCCTTTAAACCGGACAGGTGCAGTTAAAAAGATCAAAGTTGAAAAACAGTCATAGCAAATACAAGTCAAATACTGAACGTCAACAACAAGCATCCAATCATTCATAAAAGCAGTTGCGTAAGGGCACTATAAAGGCGTGTTGCTACACAATGCAATGAAGCGGAAGACAAGGTTGCAGAATTTCAACATCTTCATTGAGGGTTCGGAGAAAATTCTTACTTGTTCAACTTCATCAACCAGGTAAATGCGCAAAAACAAGACAAGCGATAAAATCCTACCGGCCGCAAATTTTGGCAACAACGTCTCCGTGGCCGTCCGCGCCTTCTCTTACCACTTGGAGTTGCGCACAGACCGCAGGCAACCGTTAGACATCAAATGATGAGGCCAAAAGATCCACTGCTACCGCAGCTAACATCATAGGCATGCGGTAGCATAACGACTGCATCCTATAAATACTGAAACATGCTGAGCAAGAATTACTTGTGTTTGTTAAGGTCTTTAATGATGGACTCGAGCGTGAATCCGAAAAGTCAGGCGAATAAAGCTCTTGTTCGGACGATCGCTTTCACCTCTGACTAGCCATCATAAATGTTGTCGCTACTGGTAAAACAATGAGGTGAGCATGGACGTTAGTCTCATGTTTCTATCGAACTGGCCGCACCTTGTATGCGTCAGTGTCCTTGAATGTCTACAGGATTCCAGCATAAGACACAGAAGTGGAACGTTTAAATATCAATAGACCACTTTTTCCCTAACCACCCGTTCATCACTTGCTCTTGAAATGAAGGTAAAGCGTATCACAATCGGGAAGGATGTCGATATACCGATTTTTGCAGTTGCTATCAGACCTCCTTTTTGTCGTTCTCACCGCTTTTCGTTGTTTTCACAAGGTTAGTCCTCTAAAATTGCCGGAAAATTAGGACAAACTTCGTCCCATTTCAAAGGTTTTCCCGGATACTCAAGAGTTTCTTCTCGGTGGTCCTTAACTGCGTCCAACTCTGTCTCAAAGCGTTTTACCGCCTTATAGACATTTCACGACAGTGAACGCGAGTGAAATTTTTCTTATTCTTTCCAGACTTTTTCGGGTGCGCTGGTGCATGAATAACCGAGCTGGGCTTCTTTTTGAAAACTTTGCGCGAAGGTATGGAACCCTCAACGGTTGATCTTTGGGGTCGCTTCAGCGTCCTTAGGCCATTTAGAGGAGCGTACCAATCAACCTTGTTTGCATACTGTCTGACTAGTTATACAGGCAGCCTGAGAATCTGGCAGCTGATCAGACTCATACATAGGAGACCTTGTCAGACGAAAAAGCAAGTAACATGTATTGATGTGAGAAAGAGACTGGAGTCCTTGATTTCACGTTTTGCAGTCGCCATGCCTTCTAGGTCATGCCGGCCTGAACAAGACAGAATAAAGCAAATATTAAGACAACTATTGTGCTCGCATAAACTGTAGGATATCGGTAAGCGTCAAACGTCTAACGACTGGGCGCATTTCCGAAACAGCGCTCACTTGGTTTTAGTGAACACAAAACTAGCTTCATACGAGACGCTGTCTTAATCTTATGAGTGTAGTATTCTAACAAAACAATGAAGGTTTTCAACTTTGTACAGAATTCCGGAAACGCAAGGAATACTAGAGCGGCAACGCATAATTAAAGTGACTGAGGTAGTTGACATGCAGCTTAAGTCACCATTGGCCAATCAGTAGAAGTTCGTTTGAGGCGGCTGGATGGGGATAGTGGCGCATGAGTGTGTCTTTCACGACACAGGACATCAACCGGGGTCCTCTATGACACTCACACCCCCTTACTTACGGTGCCTGCAGCCTCTCAAATGAGACGGTCATAGTGAGCCGAAATTCAACAAAAAGAACTGCGTTCGCTAGTTTCTCAAAACGTCATCCGCAATACATGCGCATTCCACCCCTTTGTTTACAGCAAAAGGACACATTCGATACAAGAGAAACCGTGAGTTTCAGGAGTCAGGCGAGGAGAGAGACGCCATGGCTGCAACAAGAATTTCACCCCTTTTACGTTTCGGATTCGTACCCGAATACATCATCGGATCGGAATAGCAGAGGCATAGGAGCTGTAGTGTATTCGGGGTGCAGTCGCCTTTTGACCAGAATTAGCAGCGCCTCTATTCATCACACGTGATCGCACCCAGTGTGATGACCACCCACATTCGCGTCATCATTCGCTGTAATTACGCTATCAGTGCTGGGTAATTGCGAGATACTTACACGACGATTTGTTTCAACGATACTGGCGCTCCACATGTGACTAACGTCCCTGTTTGGGCAAGATCACCGATGGTTCGACGTACAGTGCGTGACCTATCTCATGAAATGTTGGCTGAAATTCTGAAATACGTTTTCGATTAGGAAGGATTACTTGGTCGCGGTTGTGATACTGCTTATCTTGTGGCATACTTTTATAGCATTTTAGACTCGGCAGGATGTCAGCTTATAAATGCACTTCTTTTCAATCTCCTGTAGAAAGCGTGCTCGGTAAAAAGATGACTACTTAAGTAGCATGCATTTTTCCCATTGATTTCCGATGGTTTTGAAAATTTGAATATATCTTATAAAAAGCACAAACAAAAATGTGCTTTATTTTAGCCAATCCATAGAGAATCACGTCTTCTTTATATTTTATACTTAAGGAAGGAGTATAATTAGGTTTTAAAAAAGTTTCTAATTATGAGACCTTTTAAGACCGCGATATGTCCATCCACATAGCATCGTACCTGGCCGTTTACCACTGCTCCTCATTAAATGTACAACGTGGTCCGCATCCATTGCAAAATTTTATGGACTCTGTATGATGTGTCTTTAATGACATAGAAAAATATGGGATTTTCTTTACGCGGAACGCATGCACCTTGTAGAGTGAAATCACTAAGCGCTAATGCAACGAATGATCAGGCTCCAAATTTTTCGGCAATTAGAAAACTTTTTTTAAAACCTAATTATACTCCTTCCTTAAGTATAAAATATAAAGAAGACGTAATTCTCTATTGATTGGCTAAAATAAAGTATATTTTTTGTGGTTTCTATAAAATATATTTGAATTTCCAAGACCATCGAAAATTAATGGGAAAAATGCATGCTACTTAAGTATTCATTTTTTACCGAGCACGCTTTCTACAGGAGATTGAAAGGAAGTGCATTTTAAAGCCGACTTCCTGCCGAGTCCAAAACGTTATAAGAGTATGCCTTAAGATAATCAGTATTACAACCGCGACCAAGTAACCCCTCCTAATCGAAAACGCATTTCAGAATTTCAGCCAACATTACATGAGATAGGTCACGCACTGTATTTCAAGTGCCATAGAAATAACCTTGGGCCGAAGTTGTAGCCTTCGAAAGGTGCTCATGGAGGGCGTTTTCTTACGGCCCATTGCAGCACTCCAAGACACTTCAGTATATGACATGGCAAAGTGGCAATATCGGCGTACCGACTCAGACATCACAGTCATTTCTTCCAGTCAGTTCTCAGAAGAACACATTTGACTAGATTTCTTGTCACACAGGGGCATGATATCTTTTGATGTCATATCTCGTCTTACTTCTGTTTGCGGGAGTGTGACATGGGGCCCTTCCAATTCGTTCGGCAAACCGAATGCGCTTTGACGGATAATCATCTTGAACAGTCTACGATTCTCGAACTCCTGATGTTCTGTCTCGCAGCGTGCTCCGCTTCATGCGGCGATGAGAAATCAGTAAAAATCGTGCCTGAGCTTTTCGATAGCACTCGAAATGGTAGTGCTGTAAATCCGTCTACAATGCTTGTTATTTTAGGTCGAAGATATTTAACTATACAGTCTTTACTTCCTATCTGCATAAATCAAGTAACCTGGTTTGGTCGATATAATTTCCTCGTGAAAGGGAGAGCGCTGTTGGTTTCAACAAGTCTTATTTGCCTGCCTTTGTAATTTGGAACTTTAAAAAAAACAATGCCAGTACGAAAACTCATTTTATCACTGGTAAGTTTTAATTCCAACGGGATATTATGAAAACGACGACGAAATAGTGGATCACCTTTGTGCTTGTTGCGTATCTGCGTGTATGACGACATATTATCAGCACAACTTGTCTTCAGATAGCATCTTATTTTGTAATGCAGCTGTTGCTAATACGGGAATGAGAACGGCAGAGTAGCAAGTACATAGATGACGCAAATCTCGCCTGTTATTATGTGAACCACATGCAGTTAACTGTCCGAGATATGACTTTTTTAGGGTCAGCCCAAAAATTGTAATGAATATTGGAATTGAAGACAGTCGACATCTGGCGAATGTTATCCTTATATATATTTTACAAAGTAATACCACCAGTAATGTATTTTACTTAAGAGTGGTTTCACTCTTATTCCAGCACAGGCACTTGCTAACCGTTAGTACATAGGACACGTGAGGACACTATAACCCGATTAGGGGATCACGCGCCTCGCACTCACACCACACAGCAACAGAAACGTCGGTACAACACGCAACTAGACTTTTAGCTAGTATATTTATCGGGAAAACACTGAATTCGCTTTCATGTTGACGTGTATCAGACAACGTGACAGAGTTTGAACAATAGGGGAACGGTGTCAGAATTGGGCCAAAAGCAACGGAAATCTGTTTAAAAATAAAAAATGTACTATGCATATGCTTCTGTTTTCATTTCAAATTTTGGCCGTTGGGTAAGATCGCAGTGGGCAGCCGGATATTATACGTTGATACTGACGACGTACGTACCTGTTATCAGTAGGTGTGCTTACCTTGTCTAGGGAACTTGTTATCAGTAGGTATGCTCTTATTGAGTTAGGCAGGCCGTCCGTTTCGGTCAGGCTTTTGAGTTTAATGAGGGTAAGAATTAGGCGAAAATTAAGTTTTAGGTTTAGGGTTTGCGTTTTAAGGTCAGGTTTCAGTGTTAGGGTTGGGGTTTAGGTTCCCGTTAGGGTAACGGTTAAGGTTGGGGTCAAGATTAGGGTTAGGATTAAGTTTAGGGTTATGGTTAGATTCAAGGTTAGAGTTAGGTTTATGGCTAGGTTTTGGATGAGCGTTAGGTTTTAGGATTTTGTTTTAGTTTCAGTTTTGAGTCTTATGGTTAGGCTTTGCGGTTGCCGTCAGGGTTGGATTTTCGGGTTAAATGTGGGGTTTAAATTTCTGCCATTATTTCACCTTCTTAAAACTTCACAGCACTTTCTCTGGTAATTTTACCTTTACCCAGAAACTCCAGCGTTCCTCTATCATTCCTTCCATTTACCCCACCCATATAACCCCGTTTCACACCATTTCCGTACGACAGGGACCTGGCTGTCCGCATCCCCATTCTTGGCTACCAACTGCGATCTAACCGGAAATTGTATAGTAATTATCACCAAAAAGATAAAAGCAAAGCAGATTTTGTAAAGAGCACATATAGAATGACGTAGCCATATGAGATAAAGAGCGCAACTTTATTTAGCATTTCCTGTGCATATCTGCATATCATACGGAAGTCTAATATTTAGGAATGTCGGAAAATACGGTTCTTACCGCACACGATAGAAGAAGAACAAAATAATCACATAAAATCTTCAAATGATGGATTAATTGAAAAATCTTGGAAAACAAAAAGCGCGGATAGGACAGTGTTTGAGTGCTGACCACAGACACCCAGGGCAGTGAAACATGTCTCATTATTAGAGGACAAACTTCAACGCATGCATCCCTCATATTCGAAAAATGAAAATATTAACTTCGATGAAACTGAAACTTACTTACAGAAAACAGGTGAGACGCGCATTTTGCAGGCATTTTGATGATATTCGATTGAATAGTCAGCAGGCAGTCCCCACTAACTGAAAAAGAGACCCTCAACCCTTCAAACTGACGAAACAGGAAAAAAGGAGAATCATCGACTTGGCCAATCACATCAGATAAGTAAAAAAGGACACACTCTGTTTCACAATATGACGTGGCATTTTAAGCAATTTCGCTAAAGCCCGACCGCATGTGTTTTTGATAGACTGCATTAGAAGCTTTTTGATGAATATGGAGCCAAAAGAGTCTTTAAATTTAATCGCAAGCGCTTCCACTGATTTATTAATGTCATGCATGTCTCTGAGCCGCATGCTGATGCAAGTTAAGTTCCTTCCTTCTACGTGGGCTTTTTGCATTTTGAAATATCCCGCCTTTTACAAAAAACACCGATATTAGACAACGGCAAACGTTTCAGGATATTCGCATTTCTGGAGTGAATTGTGCGCTTAGGTACTGCCAGATTTTTCAGAAGGTCGACCTTTTTCAAAAAGCGCCACATTTAGACGGCGAAGAACGTTTTTGCATCTTTCTTTTTCCCCCAAGATACTATTCTTGAACAACAGCAGATCCTTTGGAATATCCGGTCATCCCCAAAAACACTTCTTGGGCAGTGATGGAGGTTTCAGAACTTCTTTCTCTCAAAAAATAACATTTCTGAGCAACGGCAGGCGTCCTCAGTTTTTAACCTTTTTTTCCGAAATGCCATTCTGAGTAACGTCGGTTGAGCAGTTCTACTCACAGGTTTCCTTACAAACTAATTGCAGCTTTATTCCCAGCAGCAATTTTGGCATGCGCATAAAGGGGTAAGACTGCTGTTGTCTGTCTGATTCGGTTTTGTTTGCATATTTGGTGTACGGCAATTTGACCGTCGTTGCCGACGATGCTTACCGTGTGTTCCACAGTAAGTTGAAGCAGGCACGGTGACTTGTGCGTGATTTCTTTTATAGTGAATGTAGACTTGCGCAGTATCTGCCGCACTCTCTCCCTCCCCCACCTGAGGCCGGTGCCGAGACATAGTGGAGAAGACTGGAGATGAGGGAGGGAGCAGGTGGTTGGCACGGCCGGACCCGCACCTAGACGAACCACCACATTCCCTAATCCGCAACAAACACTTGACCAGGATTTTAACCAACAACAAAAAGGGGGCCGGCAGGGGTCCCAATGTGCGCGGCCTCTCTCGGCAACTGGATTTGCCACCGCACCCCGAAATGTTGACATTCGTTATGGTGAGCATTCCGCTAACGTCTGGCAGGATCCAATATGGCCCTCCTGTTGGTTCGCTGCATCTAGCGCGTGGTACTTTTCGGGGTCATATGCACAGACACTTAGGCACATTCTATGAAGAATTTTGCGATAACAGAGAATCAGAGCTGGCCTGAAAATTCCAGTGAACTGTTCGTACCTTGTCGACGTTTTATGAAGTTATCCACTCGTTCTATTCTGTTAGACGGTTTTCACAGGATGGCTATGAAATAACCTAGATACTTGGACTGCGAATCATTACGCTGAACACTTGTTAAAGTAATGAGTGCTCATTTATTGCATTTGCGCAAACGCTCAGATTTCCTAAGGGAATAAATTATATAAGGAAAGATGCAAGTTACTCTCGATACTGGAAGCATAATGCACGATATTGCAGTACAATATTTACCCTAAACAATTAACTGAGCTTATTACAGTCGTGTACTTCAACCGTTTCCGTTCAGAAGAACGTCTTTTGTTCTGTTACTCAGCGTAAGTTGCTGCGGAGATATTTTCTGACAAATGCCTCTAACTCCTTTCAGCATGAATCTGTTGTATTCATTGCATCAGGATTTAGGAGACTGTGTTGGGGTACACCGGTAGCAGGCAGTCAAGCGAGGACTGTTATGACGTGCCAAGGAGGTAGGCAGTGGGAGCACGAGACCTAGTATTTCTCTGGCCAACATTTGCCAACCCCTGGGAGGATCCACTCTAAAAGTAAAGCGGTTGGTAACGGACACTGCCCAATCCACAACTAGCGTTGCAAGTCCACAGGTAATAGTCTTGAGCTCTATGTGATGACAAGACTTTAAATAATCAGTTGAGTTATTCGTTGCCGGAGGTCCAGAAATTAAAAAAACTCTAGGTCAGTCTAGTTCCCGGTCTTAACTCTTAGCTCTACGGCCGCAAAATTGAAATTGTAACCAGCTACAGATGTACAGGAAGAAACATTTGACGACTGGTTCCCCTCCGTACAGACCGTTCGGGTCAAGACTGCACAGCACTAACCTTTGACCCGATTGATCTGGGAGTTAAGGCAAGGACCACAATACATTACATCAGATTTCTAACTTGACTTCATTCTTTACTTCATCCGCATGACGCGAGTGCGCGTGCTAGGCCCCTATATTTAATCGATGACCCTGGCGTCTCGGAAATGCGACCAATCATGCATGAAAAATTTCCGGTACTACGACAGAGCAGCTAATCAGTTTTAGATTTATTAGTCGGCGGAAGGAGTTTTGTACATTCGCTGATGATGATGTAATGCCCAGTCTCGCTTTCTTCGTTTTTCAAGTTCCTGCGGTGAGTCGGTAAGCAAGTGAGAAAAGTCCTCACCGACTGTTCGTGCACCAAAGTGTGGTTGATGTGAAATTGAGAAACCGCGCAGCGTTGTCTTCTTCCAGCAAAAAGCCGAACACATATCCGCAATTAAAAAATTCACCACCCTCCATCGGACATCCGAGACGGGCCAACATATGAACAGTTGGGTTCCCAAAGTGGTTTCGGCCGAGACAGTGACAACAGCGTGCTTCAATGGCAGGATTGCAGGGAGGTGGTGAACCAGTTTATAAAAACGTACGACTCGAATTCTGATTACAAAATAGCAACGGCATGAAGGTCATACTTCTTGATGGTCCAATCACTGAGTGACGTAGAGAGAGAGCACGACAGAGTGACCAAGTAACAAAACAAGTAAGCCTTAAGAACACGGAAAACTGAAAGGTTTTCTATGGCACAACATTCGGCAACCAACATGCCGTAACTTCAGCGTTGAAAACTATGGGAAGAAGGGTAATCAGTCGCTGGAATGTGGGCATCGTATACCCAAGGTTCCCGACTAGCGCTCGAGCCCATTTTTGGAAGTGGGAACAAATAAGGGATAATAGAAGCACGGCGTCTTCACTCATAGCATATATTTTCTACGCAAGTACACACCAAAATAAAGTCAGGAATTTCTACGCTGCTGATACAAGACGAGTGGGGAATGTAAGACAGCACTGTGGGACAAGGTCCTCAGTTTGTCCCACTCAACAATCTCTGATGGCAGCAAAGTGGTACTTAACCTGTTATCGAAGGAAAAATGCTGGTGTAACGTCACAAAGTCACGGGTAATGCCAGACCTGCTAATATAATCCAATCAGTGTATTCAGCCCTCAGGCGGGGAGAATCGACGGACAAAATGAAGAGTTTGGCCTAAATAAAAGTGTCAACACCCTCGTGGATCATTGACAATCCCCCGGGTTGTAAGGACTTCCAGACGGTTAGTAAAGTTGACACTGTCCCAGGGGATATGGAGCACCTACTGTCCATTCAGAGGGGGAATCCAATGTTCCAAAGTCCTGAAATTTACTGGGCATCGTCAATTACATGTTTCGTTAAGAACGCTGGCAAAGGAAGTTAATCTTGTTATATTGACAACAAGTGGGTTACCATCGATGCCAAGAAATGGTCTTAGCCAGGATAATGATTTCCTCTAGCCCATTGTGTTTCTCAAATGAAGTCCAGTATACGAACGGGCAAAACGACTATTTGGATGTGTACGTCCGGCGACTGCTGACAGAGGCGACATGGTCCATTCGTCAGCACAATTCTGAAAGAGGCAGAACTCCTGTCAAACAGTAATATCACGCCAGCCCTTAATTCTCCCAGGAAATGTCAGCTTAGGCCATCATATTACTCTCGCTTAGAAAATATGTTAAAATTAAAAGTTACCTCAGACGTCCACTAATCCGCCAACACTTAAAGTTCTGCTCCAAGACATGCTTCCGTTTCAGAGGAAAAACCTACACGTAGATGAACTGCCTGTGAGCTTTTTCAACAATTTTGGACAGATACCATAAAAGGCTCTGAAGCAAGTGGGATCGCGGTTTTCCAAAACGATGGGGCAAAATTCTGTGCACGGTATGTGATTAATATCATCGTCGTCATAGAGCTGGTTCAGGTGCAAACATTTCGAGACAATCTGACCGTCGATTTCTTCGATGTATTTTCTACGACGAAGACAAAAGAATGAAACGAGCCAACGCTTTTTGACTTCCTGGTTTTCAGCAAACATTTTCATTGCTTAAAATTGCATTTGTTCACAAAAACGACAAATACCACGTACGTATTCAATTTCGATAGAAATTGCCCAGTCGATGGCGCATGAAATCACGTGTTTCAAAAAGCTACAATGGGCCAGAAAACAAGGTTGTTGAATTACAATACTATCGAAGTGTTCAAAGAACGAATGGCTATCAACACAACTAATTAACCGATAAATGTGCAAGAGAGGCGAGAGACCAAAACTCACGATTACCAAAGTTTAGTTAGCTTTCCTGTGGGTCAAGAATGTCTTAGAAGCCGTCAGCCGACTTCTCACGCTACGTGGGTATGAGGTTGCATACTAACGAGGGGCAATAATCAGGCGCCATTTAATGGGACCGAAAGTCCCCCTGTCACCCCAAGAAACGTCTAAAGCATTTATCAGACCTATTGAAATTGCGACAAAGGCAATAATCTCAGAGAAGCTTTAAGACTACCTCTGACGCGAATAGTCGAATACGCAGCAGTTGTGGGGAAGGACAGTTGTAGATCCAAGGTTTAGGTTCTTCGATGGGATACAGCTAAACTTACAAATATAACAACTGAGAAATTTACCCGAGTTGACTTACACGTGAATCGTAGTTCCCGGTTCATCAGCAAGTACAGCAATCTTCGGGATCGAAATCAGTACTGGAAGTGTGCTGGTGTGGGAGAAATATTTGAGAACGTTGCGCGTATGTCAGAACATCATTAGAAGACACTCTTGCTGCGCCAAATTGCCGAGTCATTATCCCATAATTAGCCAGTATCGGATGCGAAATAACAGCTGTGTGAAATTCGAAAGCAGGCGATTAAGCGATTATCGCTCCATGCATGACGACTAACGATGAACGCAACGGACAAGCACATCAAGGACGTTCGTCTAGTCGTTTTTTCCTCCCCTAACAGTGATCGCACATTCTAAAAAAGGCGTTTATGTGGTTCTTCAATGTCAGTAGCTGAAGACATTTAATAAAGCGGGAGGTTACATTCACATGCGGAGCCCAGACATTCTAAAGATCGTCGAGACGAACCTTTGTAGAACTACCTCAAGTCCAAAAAATCGATAATCTGTAACGTGCCATTGGCAGGGAACATCGAGATGTCAAGTGGCTTGCTGTGACTTGACAAAAAGCAAAACTTTCTTATCCATGTGAACTCGTTTTTAAGGCCTAGTATAATAAGCCCTCCGTCTTTTGTTTATATCATGCGCAGTAATGTCTCCAACATTGTTCATTGCACTCTACGGTGCCACATATCAGACCTGAGTCAGTTATGGAGAGTAGAGTGACTCCTTTCGATGCTTAAAGGAAAGCAATGGCGGTAAACAGAAAATACGCAGCCAATGCTGAAACGTGCTTGGTGGGACGTGAAAAAAATTTGAACTTTTTCTCTTGCTGAATTCCGCTGAAAATCAGCAGCCGAAAGATAGTTTCCGGGCGTCTGTAGGAAGTTGAGGAATAAGTAACTTGCCTTCATGTTAATTTGTGCTGTATCGGCTAGATTCTGAGCCGGTTTCCATTTTAAATTTATGAAAACCATCCTGGCATTAATATTTTTAAAATTTTCGTTTCTAATTTTGGGGCTTTGTTCGTCAAAAACCTAGTCTGGAAGAACGCACGGCTGCATAACCTGCTATAGGTAGCAAATCAACTATCCAACGTTTTAGGGCGGAGGTCATGTATACGTTGATTTGATATCAAGAAAGTGATCATAAAATCTGTACTTAATTATTTATTTCGACGTTCCCTGTAGCGGGAAACCGGTAGAAATTTCAGATGGGCAGGAAGTCACGCTCGATACGAACACAAAACAGCGTTAAAAACGTACAGCAGAGCAACCGGAACGAACCAGTAACGCCCGGAGAAGTACGTTCTTGCGAACTGGTTATTCAACGGATTTAGTTGCAACGTATGCAGAGACATGTACGCCTGCAAGAGGCCATTTGCGCATGAAATAAAATTGATAAATAACCATCCCTGAAAAAATTCTGCAGTGCTGATCCAGAAGATATACAGGAAAGACACTGGGAGATGAGGCCGGTTTTTACCGGGGAGTGGTATGTAAGTAAGCTGAACGCTACACTTTGAAGTACAAATAACTCGGACACCAACTAACAAAATGTAAAGGCCTTTGGGTCAGAGTTTGGTGCGTTTTATCAACGGGAAGTGCGATTGGTTCCTAATTTTAAAGACCGAAATTCGAAAAAACAGTCAAGACTGCCGATGGCCGATATTGAGCAACGCAGGAAAACTTGGGTCCTGCTGTGACCCGATACTTTGTGGCGGCAAGATGTAGTGGCCGTTCATGCGAAAGGACAATGCAACTGTTTTAACAAGCATTCAACGTGCCAGTTAGTTCACGAACTCCTGACTTGATTTTCTTCGTCCATGATTGTCGGCGCAAAACCTTTTGCTGTGGGTTGTCTAGCAGATTGAGTCCATGTCAGAACACCGGGGAAAATTTGTCAGTTCACAAGCAACGTTTAATCCCAACTTTGCGCCCTGGATGCAAACATTTGTAAACTCCTAATGAAGAATGCTACAAATATGTCTGCGTTAGAAAAGCGGAATAAGGGGACCGGTTACGTGACAAAAATGTCCGCATAGTTGCGGGAAGCTTCCGTCTTATTTGTACTCTAAATGATATGAAACTTAAAAAGTAGGGAAATGAATAAAATTGATTTTATGTTTAGTTAGTAAAACGGTTCGCCATCTATCTCCTATGCAGTCGTTTGATATCTTAGGCTTTCACTATCTTGAAACAAGTAAGTATGCATCAAACCTATCACGGCAAATCGTAACTTGATGATCCCTAAACATCCCAACTCATTTCATGCCGAGAGGAAAGGCCAATTTCAGGCTCGAGAAGCATCTTAGCATAAATGATCCTCCTCACGGGAAAACGTGCGCATACAATGACCTTGTATTACTGCATTTATGTTGTATCAATTAATCTACATTCAAAAACATCATCTTGGCTCCCCAGAGGTCGCTTTACAGTTAATGAGACCACACAGCGAGGTCTTCTGCTTTAAAGTCCTCACATGTACAACGTAGGCGTCTTACTCGCAAAGGTATCGTTCTCCGGGTTTCACATTTTATTTTGTGTAAAATAACGCAAGCCAAGGACAGAACCATGTGACGTAAAAAAGTCAGTTTCACCGGAAGTCATCTCAAGAAGAAGAAGAGAGAAGTGCGCTTCATTTTAAAACAATAATTCCTAGCTTTTGCTGCGGCTGTAACGACTGTACTACTTACAGTTAAATAACAACAGAAACCACTTAGCGTAAGAACGTGGTTAGTGAAGTGACAAATTCTGGTCTATTAATTGTCCCTTGGTAGCTATCCACTACATTTCTTGTATTTATAGTTATTTTCTCCGAATTCTTATCAGTGACTAAGAGAATGACTTGAGGGACTCTAGACTGAGTTTCGAGGCACAAGGATACTTCTATGTTTCACACTGCAGGTGAATCGGGGACCTTTGTTAACATATCTGTGAATATTATGGTGAAAGGCGTGATCTTTGCCTTGAGATAGGACAGCAGACAGGAATTATTTAGAAAAAAATTTAAATTTTACAGCAAAACGATTGCGAATCTCGAAATAATTTACAATAAAGCGAAGTCGGATAAAGGGCCAAATTACGAGGCTGCAACCACTATGGTGACATATATAGCGTCTACTTCTGGATTTATATTTTATTGTGAATCAGGAATCTTTTTATTAGCAGCATGGGCAATCGCCGACACGTTGATTTTCGGTAGTAAATTTAATAGAAGCCGTGCGAGTCGGCCCAGGTAACCCCGTTAAAATTAGACCAGGGTGATGAGGTGGGTTGTGTCGTTGAGAATTAGATTAGCTATTTGCCTGATCGTTGTGAAAATTCGACGTATGGTGGCATTGCTTAAAGGAAGATGAAACATACGGGTGGCAGAAAAGAGCACGAGCAATATAATTCCTTAAATTATAATATCGGTTTTCTTGACACGAGAAAAGTGACGGGCCCACAGAAAAGTGTAAAGAGGAGTGTACAGCTATCTTTAATTAGTCAAATTAAGGGTTGAGGTATAGGACACTTATGTAAAAGTCGACAGTCGTAGAAAAGTTTACGAATTTCGCTGAAAACCCATTGACAGGTAACGAAAATAAGAACTGAACGTATATGAAAACGAGTGCTTCTCAGGAAGAATGTCAGAGCATTCAAAATTTGAATATATTTTCAGTCGGAGAAAACACCAGACAGTTTTCTGGTGGAAAATGAAAAGACATGAAAGGATAGGATGGACCCTTAAGGTTTGCTTTGTCTGAAAATAAGAATAACAGCTTTATGACTGCAAAAATGGGCAAACAAAGAGCGATGAGAAAGAAATAATCCGCAAGTCAACCGCTAAAGCGGAATATGAGCACGCGCGACAACCATCGCTTTGGCCCCATCGTGTTGGGTAGACTACAAGATCAAAGTTCTAAAGGGGTCCTGGATGATGGGAGCAGCTCGTTTAGGGAACTCGAAAAGGTAGCTGGGCAAACAAGAGGATGTGTAAATCTACGACAACAACTGTCGAACACTTTAGGGATAACATCTGATCGTCAGTACCTCAGATGGTAGCTTGGCATAATCCATTAAATGCACATCGATAAGATGCGTTTAACCAAATGCTGGTTGAAATGCATAGGGTGTAAAAGTAGTGAGCTTCCAGTCCATTCCAGTGACTGTTGAACCACGGACCTTTCCAAGATAGTTTTTAGTTTCAGCCACGAGGCTGGGTCAGAAGAGAGTATGTGATGGCCAACAACGTGCTTCACGGTTTTGCAGGCCATGGGAACAAGATGTCAAAGAAGGAAAAAACCGGGTCAACATTCTTTTCCTTCCTTAGGACACTAAATTCTCCAGGCCGTGACGTACGCTAATTTTACCAGGAAGTTTTCTTGGACTTATTACAGCGATGAGGCATGAAGGAGAAATTCTGCTCCTCTCAAGCAAAATATACTTTTCAGAGATAACGGAAATCCAAATGTATATTTAAAAATAAATAAAGATGGTTAGAATATGAGTGAAGTTTCGAAAGTGTAAGAAGATTGAGTGGGACTGAATATGTGATCGAATTAACAGGCCACGGAAATAGGAATGGCTCGCCCAGGTAAGAAAGGCGAGGGAGCAATGTATTCCCGTATCCTAACCGAAACAATAATCCTAGTATAAAACTAAACCGTTGACCCAGTCTTGAAGCCAACCCTACCCTAAACCTTACCTATTCAGTCAACACTAGTCCCCACCTTAACCCCAAACTTGACCATGGCTTAACTTACCGCTGAATTTAAATCTGGTCTTAAATCTAGTACTTAACTCAATCCAATCACCAACCGTAAATCTAGTCATTATTTTACTGTAAGTTGACTTAATGCTACCCGAAGTGCAGACAGCTCCCCTTCTCAGGTCCTGTTAAAACGTGCGCATAAGTCAGTTCTACCAAATATTGTACAGATAACGCTGGTTATAGGACTCTAAAGCAGATGAACATTTCGGGAGAAATTGTTGTGAAGCTTAGCATTTTGCTTAGGTTTGATTAATAACAACAGGTAAATCTGGGGTAAGTACTTAGATAGGGGGAAGAACCCCTGTAATTAAGCCTGCTTTGCTCTTAATTACAGGAATGATGGTTATTCTTATGTCCTAACACGATATCTAAGTTCAACATCAAACCTTGAATTAAGCTTAAGAAGGTGGAATTAGTAAACCCCGAATTACACGTGGCCTTTCATAAAGTCCCTGCAAAGTTTGGTTTAAGTTCAGAGTTAGACTTAAGGGTAGGGCAAGGTCAGGGGAATTTTTATTTCCCTGAAATCCAGCGCAAAACCACCGTTTACAGGGGGACGCCTATTTCCGTGCCTTTCAATTGACCCCTACCTTGTCACTGATTTTAACCCTAGGCATACCTTTAACTTATTTCCCACCCTTTTCTTCCTGGAACTTGGCATAGGGCAACCGTGCTACGCGCGGATTCCTATTTCCGAGTCCTATCGAGCAAGATTTACCGAAATGACATGATTTTGGCAAGAAAGCGAAACTATTATTTAAGCGAACGGATGCTGAGTGTAAGTAGAATGTAGCCACTGGTGGGGCCAGCATATGCAATGGAGGAAATGCAGTCCACAAAGCCTAAAATAATAACGGTCATAGACTGGCGTGATTAGTATACTACCATTGGTCAATCGGGTTTTCATGGGGCAGTAAAACAAGTTTACCGATACGAAGTCCAAAAAACGTGAAAAGGCAATTTTGTAGTTTGAGGTGAAATACCAATTTTTCAGCAAAAATGCGTGTAAGTGACTGAATTCGGACATATTGGATTATCAGAGTATGAGAATAGATGTTCTCAGCTTTGACGACACTTCAAACAGACGACAATCGAGACTCCTTCATTTCTGTTATCAGGTAATTGTTTTCCGTCATTTTGAAACTGTCCAAAGAAAAAAGGCTAACGTAAATGCGGGTACACCATATCACCAGAATAGGAGGTGTTTCAGTTTTTACAGAATAATATGCTAACAGAAGTTTCTTAACGTCACGGGTTCAGCCACAATGCGAAATAGAAAGGGCTACAGGCATTTTGACTGACCCTTACGTCCTCGAACGCCATGACTGGCGGGGCATTTTGGTGGAAACACGTTAGCCGATAGATGCCCGTTTAGAACGTCAGAGAAGGGTCATAAAAACGATGTATCAAGCTGAATCTACAGATGCCGTCGTCGGAAGTTTCCAAGTTGACTGCTTACATAATATGGGCGGACATAAGTCACACATAAAACGACGCCTACACAGACTACTGACGGCCAGCTAATGAATGTTCAAATGCATTGAGTGATAATGGGTCATCTAAAAGATAATTGAGGCTGGAATGATCGTTTCTGGTTTATTGGCCATCGTCAGTCAGCCAGCCAATCCCAACATGTAAAATATCTGGAACTCAATCAAGCGACCTGGTGTTTAGGAGTCCAACGCCATTACCATTAAATGTGCCATTTTCTGCCGAGAATATGCCAGTATCTATCGGATATGTGTGTCAGCTAGCATGCATGGCGGAAGAACGACCAGGGGTCGAATTGTAGGACCAATCTGAAATGTCTGCCTTTCTTACAAGGCAGCCGGCTTGTCATGATTGATTGTCTACATAGAGGTGCTGGTCGAAAACCTGGTCATTCGCAGTGTGGACCAGGGGTTGTGGAGTGGAGCGACAAGATGCAGACTGGACCGTGCGACCAACCTGCGTCCACTCCCGCCTCTGGTTTGGATTATGTCTTGACACCTGGTCCAGGTGAGGGAGGAGAGAGTGCAGTAGATGCTGTGCAAGTCTATTATCCCCATAAGGGAATTCACGCAGAAGTCACCGTTCCTGTTTCACTTTGCTGTAGAGCAAACGGTGGACATCGTCGGCAACAACGGCTGAACACTGTCAATCGTTTCTATCTGCTGGATAGCGTTGATATTTATTCGGTCTCCTATGAATTCCGATGAGTTCTGTTTAAATATTAAAGGCCTGGATATATAATAAAGGATCAATAATTTCTTGTTGAATTATGACCTTTTACGTTGAATAAAATGGATTGACTCCTTTAGGCAGTGATTTGTGCCCGAGAGTGGCCACGCAGCCTGTCGGACAATTTGACTTTTGTGGCGCACGAAACCGGTGCGTGGCTCTTTCGGTGGCCATAGGCACATTGCAAACTGGCCAACAGGCGTCTGTACAATTTTAAAGCAAATTTATCTGCTGGTTGGTCATCTTGAATCTTGTTTTTCGCCAATTTTTCCGAAAAATGTTTTAGGACAGTGATATTTACGTATTCCTAGAGCCCGCCACATAGAACACTGCGACTGTCGGAAGTCCTGATTGTTATGTGCTGTACGTCAGTAAACCGCGGTCATGTTCATTTCTGTGAGCTCCTCGAAATAACTGGTCTCAGCACGCGTCTCCTGTATGATAAAGCATAACCGTGCCAGGGATTGAGTTTTTCCAACCTACTATCAGTCCAGTTTTTTGTTTTCCGTCGGGGTTTTTCATGCACCTTTCTTAAAGAGCGAGCTCACTACTTGCTGAGAACGCTCTATCCTTAGCAAAAGATTCATGGGTTGCGTGGCTGGTGGGCTGTCGCGGTCGAAGTGACAAACCAGAGTTCCATAAAATATTTTGGTTAGAAAAGTAATTGACCAAACCTTGAGACGTTCGACAGTTTGCTTCTTATCCTCGTCTAGGCACCTGAAGCACTTAAAACACCCTCCGGGCTTCCATGACTTCTAAAACGGGCGCCTTGTTAGAACGGCTCAGGCCTCCTGTGAGTGTGGACTCAAATGAGTCTCCGAAAATTAAACTGTTGTCAAAGATACGAGTTTATCGTCCTCATTGTTGTCGATGCCTACACATTGGATTGGTAAAGACTTGTGCCAGATCCTGTGTGGTTCAAATCTTTCAACGCTGGCTTTTGTTGCATGACCATGACAATCATGAAGCTTTCGGAAGGCGAGTCTGTGATTTATTGGAGGACATGGTCTGCAATTTTGCCGCTTAGCTGAGCTATATTTGTACCGAACTGGTCCTACGCAACGAAAAACTAAGCTGCGACAGTTTAAGCGCTGCCGTATGGATAAAGTTCTCACGGTGTGGTACACTCATCGACCGAAGTTCCCATATAATTTTTGTTTGAAGTAAACAATTATCCCAAGATGCAGCCTAAATATTACTGGCCTGAGAAATAACAGAGGAAATTACCTATTAAGCGAAGCGAACTTTCACACAATAAACGGATTAGTTTTCGGTCTTGGGAGATGCGGAGTAGATTTTTGGCAAATTGTGTAGAATGATTCCTTCTTTTCAACCAAAATTGAAAATCTGTTTGATAAGAGTATTTTCGGGTTCCTAATACTCCCCTACTCATGAAAACAGCTATTTTGCGTTTACGATTTTGTACAAATATCGGTTATTCAAGAAACGCTTCTCGGCAAACTTCTTCAAAAACACGGAAATTAACTCCACGGAGACTGGTTTGACTTCCCGAGAATTTGCGTCTCTAAAGGTTCTGTAAAATATGAAGCGGGAAGTATTTTCTGCATCGTTGGGAAAGAGAACAATAAATTCGTCGTAACAGGACTAATTTCATTTTCTAGGTTTTTAAGCGCTAATTATATATGCCCAATCTGGCCAAGTCCGTGTGGTAGTTTACAAAGCGCTAGTCGAATTTTAAAATAAAAATTTACTCTCGTTCACATAACTGCACCATTTTCAGTCAGCATACGTAGTAATATAACAGATTAGCGATCCCTCAATGTGCGTTTTCTGTGAAGAAAAAAGCGAATGGAAGAGTACTCCAGGTGCAATAGTTCTACCTCAGGCAGCCCTCCAAAGTCATCCTGAACAGCATGCGTAGCTGTTGCTACTTGGTAGGCTTGCATTTGAAGTTACATCATTTAGATTCATGTTTTAGCGTTCCAACAAACCCGTTTAGACAGGTACACTCAAAATTTCAGGTTGAAAACCTCACCGATCAATACAAAAATCTCATTGATACCATCTTAAAATCTGTTGGACGCTTAAAGTGTCCCTATTTCATTAGCTACCACCAAGTCAATTTGCTTCCGCACGTCGGGATAAGTTGGGAGGACCCGGTGTTTCTGTACCGAAAAATAGCAGTGTTAATGGCGAAAGTGACTTATCTATACCGGTTGAGACTATTCTTCTAAATGATGCGGACCTTATTCACCATCTGAAGACGAGGATGTACCAGAATATGTCGAATTAGGTGGATTACCTACGTTAAGTTTTAAAGAAAGGGACCAAACAGCCCAGGTTTGCTGACGCATGGATTTGTATATCATAGGGCCCGTCAAAATTCAACTAATCTGCTTTTATTACTAGTCGCTGTGCGACTAGATATAGCCTCAAAGTAAAACCGGACTAGCAGGTCTTGTAACGCAATCGGTGTGGACCATCTACCATGTACTTATACACATACCGTAGAGGGTTGGGTATGGTTGGTTGATCAAGACTAATAAATCAGACCTGGCCATCCCAGCCGTCCTCGTCGTTGTGGGTATTGTTATTCTGCCTAAGTGATGCATATATTGAACAAAAAACGCTATTAGAAATAGGACGAATTTATTTCATCAACTTATAAGCCAATTCTACAAATTGATCGGAAGTCGCGGCAAATTGTTACAAAACAACTAAATTTAAAACCTCAACATCTTTATCTACGATCTAGAAACATACCTCCATATTTCTGTGTCTCCTGCTTGGGGCTAATGATGATTCTCGCCGCTTATTTTTGGCAGTTTTATGTATTATGTACAAATACATATGCAACGGACACGAAACTCACTCGAATACACCGACAAGACGGCATGATGTTCTCTTTTCATGTTGAAGGGGATCAGTATTAGCAGGAGACCTCGGGATGTAGGCCAATCGTTGACTAAAACATATGTTTAACTTGCAAGAGATAAAAAAGATTTTCTGGCAAAGTGCAATCTCTGTCTGATCTCAGCGAGTGTCGGTCTAGACGAAAGAACCCTATCAGATATCTAAAAGAACTGTCTGACTAATACCCTTCATTGACCATCAGACCGGGTGTCCGCGGAACGTGATGGTCATTCAGGCCATCAAACGATGGGAGTTTTTAACTGTCTCACAAAAGACCATTTCACACTTGACAAGCGCAGCCAAGACTCTGGGCCTGTTCTAAAACGAAACCTAGCCGAAAAAGTAAATTTTACTTATATCATGAGGCTTGACGATTAAAATACTGCCTAGGGAGTGGAAAATCGCTCTCTAATCGATCGCTTTCTTAAAAATTGCGTCATGGACTTTTAAAGGCGGGAGGCCTCATTGTAAATTATCTTCTCAGTCAATGTCAGAGCAAAGAGGAATATATTTCCTCTGCGGTTGTAGAATAAGCATTTTCGCATGTCCAACGAAGAGAGCGATCGTGCAGGAATCCGTGCTAAATTGAACAGTTCATTTTCACTAACACTAGAGATGTTGACAATTTCCGTATCTGTTTAAAGCCGACGGCAGATGAAAACAATTCCAATATTTTTTTCAAACAGATTGATAGACAAGAGGGACTACATTAGACGGGTACTTACTTACTTTTCCTTTGTGCTTTGTTATAGCCAGTGCGGTGAAAAAACTACTGATGAAGAATCCAAAGTTTGCGACTATCACGGTGAAATTTTATACTTGGTTTTTCAAAGAGCGTAATTCTCTCACCTATCTTTCGGATACGTAGTGTCCTATTTTCAGGTTTTACCAGGAAAATGGCATAAAATTTTCTTGATTTTATTACTAACCCTTTGCAAGAGAATTGGGGTAAACACGTGGCCTGGGCGATGAAAATATTCAGTTTTTCCCCAAAAATGTCCTGTTTAATTTCAATAAAACAACTAAAAATCAGATTGTCCTTCAAAAAAGAAGAATAATATCTTAAATTAGTTAACAGTACGCAAATATCGATTGTGCTTCAATCGGTATCAGTCATCCAAGTCTCGATCACGTGATATTGCCTGGTACGCTGAAGTGCCTCAAGCCTACTGCCTCTGGCAGTTACTCTGCGCTAGGAGTAACGTAATAACAGCTCCCAAGCAGCCCGAAAATGCACATATAGAGCCGCTAGGAAAGCCAATCACAGGCGTCTACAGGCTTCACAGACATCCAACTAACTCACCAAGGTGACACTGACCAACTCTTGCATAACGCTTACTCATTCATGCCCACAACAGCCTAGCGCACAGAGGTGCACGCAACCACTGACCGCCTAATAGACTCCGCTCAGATTACGCGATTTCTGATGGTGTTTCGCCTTCTCCTACTCCTTCTCCTCCTCCTCCTCCTCCTCCTCCTTCTCCAAAACAGGGAGGAGACTGCGACTATTGCCGTTTCTCAGAGTTTATCCCCTAATGAGACACTGCAAAGCCATCCGCTGCCCCATTGACTCAATGTTTACTACTTGAATTTGCGCCTCATATTAAGCGTCCGCATATCTCTTTGGATAAGTGGCTTAACCTCTCCGCGGTTAGGTGGTACTTGTATGTAGTAGCGGAAAAGAATTTCCTGGTTTCTGCTGCAATAGGGCCATCGCAGCCACGGCTTGATATTTAAAGTTCGTGAACCACCACACAAAAGGTCACGAACTGTGAACTGAAGTCGATGTAGTGCACGAAACACCCACCCCGCATCCACGAAAGCTATACTGCGTGAAATATACGACCAAGCTTCAAAACAAAATGCAGTTTGGTTTTTAAATAATTATTTAGTGACCAAGAAATAATTGATTTTACGAAAAACCACCAAATCAAAAAAGGCTCTATGACAGGTCAATTACTCAAGGCTTAATATAACTGTCAGCAGGGACGGGAGATGGCATAAACCGACGGAATGATGCGAAACGGTAACAAATACAACGTGTTAGTACTCTGTCGATTTTCCTTTGACTTTTAGAGTCGCTGTAAAGCGAAAGGGCATGGAGACCACCAAGTTGTCTAAAGTGGTTTGATCTATATAATTAGAAAGCAAAATTCTAACTTCTTCTTCATGGATCGAGGTTGTCATGCCTTATTTCTATTTATTTTGACTAATGCGAAACGATTTTGGATGGGAATTAACTCCAGACTGCTGGCAGGAATAATAAAATTCTTCGAAGACGGCAGACGGAGAGGCTGGCTGTTGTCTATAACACAAGATAATAGTCTTTAGCTGAATTGGAATCATACCTCCTTTGAACTGCGGACGGGGTATTATCCTGCAATATTGCAGTGATAATTAGACGTCGACGAATGTCGTTATAACCGAAAGCGTCCTTTGCGACATCGATGAGCACATTTTTATTTATCGTTACCGTCGCTGAATGCCAGACCGGTCGTTCTCCGAATTCGATGGCCATTCAAATCATCAGGCGTCGACAATTCCTGAAAGCGGATGTCGATATAATGTGCTCTGGGTAAAATTTCTTCCACATATTACAACCTAGGTAGATTTCGGAGGCTTGTGTAAAAATCAGATCTCATCAAAAACGTAAATGCTGTTCTAAAATTAAAGTCTGTGATCAGTTTAACTGAACTAACATCACCCATTCTTTATGGAAGAGCTTTTTGGGATTCCAATTAATTTAGAAAACAAAACTAACTTTACTAAATGCATGCCGCTCCACCAACTCAAATACCGATTTTGACATTTTAAGAGCTAGATCATCTACTGTACAGACATCTTCTTTAATCGGATGGTCGGTACTGTTAAATACCACGGTATGAATGTCGACAAGGTTCCCTAGAAAAATATTCTTCGGATACACTCTAAACGTGAAGTTTTTAGCAGACTGCTCAGGTGGCTATAGAGTAGCTCTAGGAAGCTTAAAAAATGATAAACTGAAATAAAAAAAGCATTCCTCAATTTTAAAAAGAACCTTTCAGTACTTTTGAAAAAGAGCCTGAGAATAGAAATAATACAGTAAACTAGATGCCGCAAATCCTTCGTCTGGGTTTATCATCGAAAACTTATACAAGAACGATTTTGCATGCGGTTTACGCTATAGGATTCTGTCGTAGAGCGATTTGGTCAACAAAGCATGCGTACTGAATACATTAGTTAAGTATGCCAATTTCGATGTTTGACAGAGAAAAACGAAACTTATTCACACGGTAGGCGTACTTTGTAGCTAATGCTATTAAAGGCTGTATACGTATAATAAAAGCGGTCAGAGTGAAGATTGGTCAGCAAAAAACAGTAAAATCCAAATGTCTGGCGAATCAAAAAGACGAATTTCGAACTTCTGATCCAGTCTTTAAAAAAGTCTGAGAAATAGAATAATCGAAGAATGTGGACGCTCGGTGTCGACGAGGCGAATAATCTGACGGGGTGATCGGAATGAATTGACTGTTGGTAAGTTTTGCAACATTGCCCTAGAGAAGGGCTCGACAGAATTAAATAGCCATTTTTCTGTGACATGAACAAGAAAAGAGAGAGCATAATGTCAGAAGGAGGCAGCCTGCGCGTACGCCACAAAAAATTCAAAACATCATTAATATTTTTCAACTAACTGAATACACAATCCTTATACGTCATTGCGCATAGGATCGTGATCATGGAACATGCGGCATGTCTGACGAGTGTGGGGAAGGAAATGCGTTTTTAGCTTGGATCAGTACACATTTCAAATAAATAAAAACTTCACTTTTTCAGAACATTGTCTAGGACGCGGTAGTTGTAGTTTCTGTCTGTCCCAACGCGTGGATGGCGAAATACGATAATTCGCGAGCTCTTGAAGGTTCACATTTGACTTGAAATAGTTATTTTTATAAAGTGTTCCTTCCGTAGAAAGCCATCGCATGGGAAAATACAGTTTATCTCCAAAATGCAATTTTGTAATCGCTCTGTTGAGGTCCGTCTTCAAACTGCTACCCACTCTTGTTCAGTCACTGTTGATAACAGGGCATTTGAGTGTATTCTTGTTTAATGGCTGCTCCCAATTCAGCAATTCCCGCCGGTTTTGTAGCGTCGACTTTAGTTTTTCCAAAAAATTTCTCTTAAGTGTCCATAGATGTGAGGTCTGGTTGACGAGGAACTCAGAGTAGGATCATACATCATGATGGCACCGTGTGGGTGGCCCGTTTAGCTGGAAACAAACCGACCAAGAGCTTCGCATGCCGGACTGCCATCTCATTAAATTACGATAGATAGCCCAAATCTAAATCCGGCATCACTACGCGCTTTTCACGAAGAATTTAGTGATAATTTTCCAGTACTTTTCTCTAGATTACGCGGCACCTTGCTGTCCGAGGTTTGTTGCAACGCCTTCTGTGAATATCCCGAATAAGTACGTCGATCTCAGACTTATTTAATTCGAGAGATGGCTTGAAAGTGGATCTGTTTGTAAATGAATTTTTTAACGGCTTTTTCAAACTTCCAGTAAGATGTTGAGATGCCATTATTCAGTTCAAATCTTATTTTTACTGCAGTTGTTAACTTGAACGATTTAAATTTACTAAATAGAACCAGGAGTGACGCAAATAGCCCTAAACTGTGTACACACTTTTTGTGATGTCCAATGCATGGCGTGCGAGTTGTCCGCTGATTTATGTATGTATTGAATACTAACGTTTCCCTTTGGAAAGACCTCTTATTTTGATGCTCACCAGGTTTCAAAATCGAAGAATTTTAATGTGGTCGTTTAGTTTACACTATGCACTTTACCAAGAGGTTCAACAACCTAGTTCGCTGATTTAATGACCACTAACAAAAGCTCAGCTTATCGGCATATGATTGATTTCGAAGTTGCCCCATTGCATTTTCGGATATATATGTATGTAATTATTAAGTAAAATAAAACCTCAATTAGTTCCCGAAACACCCGTTTAAGTGCTAAGCTAGTGAACACGTTAGGTGTGTCGAAACAAGGGTTAAGCATCAAAAAGAAGGTGCATAGATGACCGGTCGGTCTGTCAATAAATCACTCGCACTATGTCAACATGAGTCAGCCCATATTACGATAAAGTGGAGCGAGTTGCTGACATAGGCAACATATAGCTTACTCAGTTATGTGTACCTAGGATGCCAGAGGGTGATCTATACCCTTCCAACCTAGAGCATTTTTGATTAGGACTTGCAAGGATGCACGCAGTTTCGGCGACCGTTAATTTTTATAAACATTCAAGACAATCGCTTGAACTCGCAAGTTGCCTTGTATTAGCACCATGATGGACCTATTACTTTGGATCGCTACCCTGCGATCAGATTACACAGTATTCAGTCAAAAATAGCCCATTTTAAGCAGAATCGTCATATCATTTCCCACGCTATTGGCCAAAAAATTAAATGCTTTCCCTTCAGACTACTATAGGGCGTAATTACCGCTAATCACTTGAAAGCCCTGCAACAAAAGCGGACACTTTTATGTCGTCGGCATTAGCGCGAAAGATATGAAACCATCATAGGGGCTGCTGATGGGCAATTAAAATAGCGTGGGCAGGGCATAAAGGCAAGTAAGGGAACTAGCACAGTAAATAATCAAATATATTTTCTAACAAGTGAGGGAATAATGCACAGTTGAGCCCAGGATTTTCAACTGATGCGAGGAATTATCAAGCCACGCAGTGTTTAGCTGGCGATAATTACGGATATTTCTAAACCTCTGGGTTCTACACTAGTAGCAGTCTGTCTCAATACGCTCCTCCTTGAGTAGAAAGCGTCAGTTGACATCTACCAAAATCGTGTCGCAGTTTCTGTGGCGAAGCATTCATTTTAACCAAATGCGTCTGGTTTCCAATTGGTAAAAACATGTTTGCGCACTACATGACGCTATGATGTCTCACTATCTCTAGCCCACAGACAAAATGCTATTTATGATTCTAGCGTGGATCCCATACTACTTTTCAGGTTTATCATGGCATGCTGTCTTTAAAAGAGTGCTTCTGGTCTACTTTCACTTATACAACACTCCGCTTGAATTTCACTTTCGGTCTCTCATTCAATATACGCATCAAATCCTCAAGCCCCCGATAATCTGCATAAAACGAAAAAATGCCTTAAAGGACTCAAACTAGCCTTTGTTTCTTACGAAACTGGGACTTCTTCTGCCATAAGCAAAACAAAAATGAGGGTTTAAAGTCAAGAAAACTCGCAGAAAAGGATTCAGAGGCCATTTTGATTGGCAGCAGCGACGAAGATCCAGAACCTACCTCGCGAGAGCAAACATGCTGACCGATTTATTCCCAGTCACATTGCAGGGCGACCAGCGCACTCTGGATTGTTGACAACTGAAACGAAATTTTATTCCTCAGAGGCCCCTTTCAAGGGGACGCGGCGAGTAATCTCCTGAGTTACCACATTAAAAAGGCTGTTTCGTCAACCTTCTCAGCACTAAGAGTTTGGGCACTATTTTTAATAAGCCCAAGTCTCTAAGGAGAAAAATAGAACAGTTTTCCAGCTCAGACCACCACCGAATGGCCTTTTCTCATTCGCATGCTCTAATGAAGGAGGTCAAATTGGTCACACGAGTCGGGTCTTACTCAACACGGTTTCTAAAGGGCGGAATTAGGAATGCAAGCTGCGTCATTCTCACACATATGGCTGATGCCGAGTGGCATGGGAACAAGGTCCCCTCGCATTGCCCAAAACCACTGGCACAGCGTTGACTATTCGCAACAGAAGTGCCCACAATCAGGTAGCGCGAACGCGTTTTGTGCATGCAGAAGAGCCTTGTGCAGGCCCTACGTTCCCATTGCCAAAGGTCACTTGGCATGCTAGCTACAAGCCATTCATCACGCCTTTCTCCCGTTCGACTGACCCAACTCTTCTCCTCTCATCCACACAACCTATCCTTTAGTTTTCTTATCCACACAGATGACCAGTGAGCGCTCCTCTATCATCGTACACTCCTAATCGTAATCGACAGGACAACGAGCCTGTAGTTCAGTGGTTAGAGGCGTTGGACTTCTAAATAACAGGTTGGGGGATCGAAATCAAGGTGTTACACACCGCGGGCTTGGGTGTGGCTGGCTGACGACGGCTAATAAGACAGAAATGGCCATTCCAGTCGCCCTTGTCTTTGTCGGTAATAGTATTATGCCTACAACGTGTGCCACTGTGCGGCTGCTGGTTGGGCTCGAGAGAGAGCCCTAAGACACAAAGGAACGAGTGGGTTCCGTGAAAATGATCAGGGAGCACTACTCTACCACTTGCCGCATTATTTGACTAGACCTATACTGACTGTTACTGAGTATCCTCACGCATTCCCTACGCATCACCTGTGTGGAAAGATCATTATTACTTAATTTCTCTCATCCCACGGACGTTTTGTTAGACCTGCTTTATGGTACTGGCCTGTTGAAAATTTGTCCGAATCAGAAGTCTACGTGCTTAACAGTTTTCAAAAAGTACGGCCTTGATTCTCCAAAATTCGCTAAGGGAAACAAAGAACAGAAATTGAAAAAAGCTATTGAAAATCAGTATGTTCTAAAAACCGCTGAAAATAGTTTTTGACGAAAAAAGCCTTACTGAGAGCAGCATTTCACGACGCCAGCCCAATTCCAAATGAATTCTAAGTCTTATATGAAAAATTGTTAAATATATACGGAAGGTTGAAGACTAATCAAATCATTTTAATATACTGTGTGACTAAATTTTGTTCAGATGCGATCTGTCACGACTACAGAGTGTACTACTTGTAAAATGATCCAGGATAGTAATGCTCGAACAATGCATTTGAGTGCAAGCTCTTCTACACAAGCCGAAGCATGCTTGCAAATAACAGAAACGGTTGATAGGAAGTGCCTTAGTGTACGCGCCAGTAAATCATTTAAAATGGCCATTTTCAGCCAAAAAAACTCTGAAACATAGAATTTAGGGGGCGAGATTCAAATAGAAGCATTCTGCAATTGGGTCTGGATCTATGAAAACTATTTTGGTTCCGAGAACTGCGCTACAAGAGAATGACCAACGGAGGCAGTGAAGGATCTAAACGGATATTTTTGTGGCCAGTTGTCCATACGATACCAGTTTAAAAGATCGGTGAGGTTTAGTTCTGCAGTCCCACTTGATTGATGCCACATGGTTGGCTCTATAAAACAGTTTTAGTTAAAATATCTAACTTGCCGCTCGCCGGATTAGGAAGGGAAGGAGAGCGTAATCAGAGCTCGAAGCACGCGCAGGTAGGCGAGGGAAGGTGGTGTGTATACACTCTCCCAGTGCCACAGCCACTTGCTAGATGTAGGGAGTACGGAGGGCGTAATCACAACTCGAAGGTCACTGTGGGAATCGCGCAGTAATTCGCAGTGCATGGCCGCTGTAGCGGAACCGACGAAATTCCACACTCTCAGAACAGTTCCCTTAGCAAGTATTTTTGGCCACTCGCTGAATAAGAATAATAAAGGAAGCGCAAAGAGGTTTGAAGCGGGCGAAGGGAAACGCGTGTTAACTGATACCTGAAGTAACCGAGGACGGCGTATAAGCACTCCTCTCCACGTGACACAGTCACACGCTGGATTAAAATGGTAAAGAAGATACAAATTGGTAAAGTCAACTTATTCGTGTCTAACAATTTTTTAGAAAGCTAGCAAAATGGTATCGCTCAAGTGGAGCAGCAAAACCAAACCTCACCAAAAATCTAGTTACACTGAGGACCTTTCGAGTCGATGATAATAATATGCGTATGATGAAAGGAATGAGGGGGAGGTGTATCAAGCTAGAGCGTTTTGTGTCATAGGGATTACACAAACAGAGCGTTTGCATATGAGAGTGATGGAGACAGAGTTACGATACACGTTGGGGGAGGGAGATGATTTTGATCCACTGAGATGCAGAGGTGAGGGGGCTGGTTGACCGGTGTGACTGTAGACGCTGGGATAGGAGTCATTGTTCCTTTAAGATGGACATAAGGTTGCAAAGCTACAAGTGCAGCCCCTCGATATCGTGGTTGAATTTGACTGTGTTGGGGTGCCAAGTCCTGAAAAATTATCCCGTTAGTTTAGTTTTGCTTCGGTATCATCCGAACGGAATCGATGGTAATCCTAGGGAGAGTGCACAAACAACAGGGAGAAAGGTTGTACAGATGATCACCCAGTATGTATGTGTTAATACAGTGGCTCAGGGGGGCGATCCGCGTAGTCAACACACACATAGGGGTGGTTCATGCATATGCGGCTGCAGTATTTATAGGATGCAGTAGCCATGCTACCGCATACCTATGAATATTCACGACTCCCCCTTCATCAGGGATCGTTGTCTCTGATGATGGATTCGAGCAGGAATCAGAAACGTCCGGCTAATAAAGCTCTTGCCCTGGCGATCGTGTCTTCTTTTTCTTCTTCTTCTTCTTCTTCTTCTTCAAGACTGCTTCCTGGGACTCGTCTCTTCGCTTCTATTGGCAATGTATTTGGGCGCGATGCGCTCCGACCAGCCCGACGATGGGAAACCTTCGCCCTTCGGGAGGCCTCTACGTATTCTCAGATCCGGTTTCTGCACAGGTGTCTCGACAATAATGTGTTACCGAAATGTGTTTCATAGAAGCCACCGGTTAAAACGTGTTTTGCGAGACGAGCAGTATTTCAGCACGGCAGAAGGATGATCCGAGTGCTCCTCCAAGATTGCCACACGAGACTTCGCAAGCACCGTCAAAGGATTGACCAAGAAAAGACCAGATGCTGTGAGTTCATGGACGAGATCGGTATAAATCTGCTCCTGCAGAGGATAGCTGAACAAGCCCGCGAACAGAGAATGATACGCAACGCAGCAATGGGGAGCAAATTCCGAAAGCTGCCCAATCCAACGCCACCCAGAAACGACAAACTGGTGCACAGCCTGTCGTCAAAGGAGCTGACGAAGGATCAGATGCAGGTTTGAAGGCACGAAGCTTCATTCAACTCGACTGACGCCAAACCTGTTAACATGATTGCAGCAGCGGAATCAATCCTTAATCAGACGGAGGCAACGGAGGAGACCAAGAGCCTAATCCGACACCAAGTGTCGTCTCTCCTAATGGCCCACAGGCAGCGGGAAGTGCTTTCCAAGGTCGAACGTGATGCGCTTAGAGAACTCAAGCTCGACAAAGACTTGGTAAACGTGCCAGCGGACAAGGGGCGTTCCACGGTTGCGCTGGACAGGACAGACTACCTTCAAAAAGCCAAAGGTTTACTGGAGAACCTACAGTTCTATGTCCCATGTGCAACGAACTCTTTAAAGTCGCTGACACGCGAAATTAATGCTACGTTGTTGGCCTTGGAGAACTCAGGTGCAATAACACCGACCGACAGACGCATGGCGAGACCCCAAGATACGGCTTTGGCCAAAGTCTATGGTTGCCCTAAGGTGCTCAGAGGCGGCGCTGCTCTTCGACTCCTCATGTCGCTCAAAGGTACTCCAACGTACGACTGGCTAAGTGGCTGTTCCGGCGTCTCAAGTCCCTGACCGCTGAGTCAGACACGAAGGTCTTTTCGTCAGCAGAATTCCTGGAGAAACTCAAAGGGGTAAGGCTCCATCCAAATCAGGTCATGGTATCTTTTGATGATACATCCATTTTTAATTCTATTCCCCAGGACATGGTGATCGAGACAATCGAGCTGCTTCTACAAAGCAAATACGATGAAACGGAGAATCGTCTTGGACGCGCCCAAGTCCTTCAGCTCCTGAAGTTCTGTCACAGGACGTACTTCACGTTCAACGGGACAATCTACGAACAGATGAACAGCACACCAATGGGTTCGCCGATTTCGGGATTCATCGCCGAGGCGATCCTGCAACGGTTAGAGTCGCTGGTCTTTCAACACCCCAAACCGAAGTTCTGGGCCTGGTATGTGGATGATACCTTCGTCGTCATCGAACGGGATCAGGTGTTGACATTCCAAGAACATCTTAACGCCGTCTTCCCGGACATTCAATTTACCATGGAGGAGGAAGAGAAAAACCAGCTGGCCTTCCTGGATGTCCTCGTATGCCGCAAGGATTGTGGTGGACTGGACACCAAAGTAACCAGGAAAGCGACAAATACGATGCAATTACCGAACTTCAACAACAACAACCACCCGATCAGCCACAAACGCAGTTGTGTAAGGACGCTCTATCGGCGTGTCGAAACGCACTGCAGTGAGCCGGAAGACAAGATTGCCGAACTGCAATAACTCCGACGGATCTTCAAAGCCAATGGCTAGCAGCGCAACTTCGTCGACCGATGCATACGTAAAATGTACGAAAGGCCGAAAAGCACGGACACTAAAGTTTGGCGAGGGCTTCCATATGTTAAGATCGTTTCGGAAGATGCCGGCTGCCTTCTCGCACCACTTGGGGTTGGAGTTGCACACAGGCCGCAGGCAACCATCAGGCGTCTGTTGATGAAACCGAAAGACCGGCTGCCACGACAGGAAACGTCTGGAGTCGTTTATCGGATCTGGGGCCGTTGCCGACAAAGCAACTACGTCGGAGAAACCGGAAGTCAACTCCATACGCGAATGGCCGAACACGCTGCAGCAGTGCGGAGAAATGACGCCAGCTCTCAAGCTGCGGCTCATTCGACGAGTTCTGACCACACACTCAAATTTGACGAGGCCAAAATTCTCGCAAGAGGTGACAACCGCGTGAGCCGGGAGCTGCTTTAGTCAGGGTTTACTGGCCCCCAGTCTATTAGCAAGTGCAGTGATCTTACCATTCAATACACCGTGCTGAGACTTCGTTTAGGCGGAGTAATTGGCCACGCGGGGAGCGCACAGGTAAGCACTCTTCCCAACACCCGGGTCAGCGCGTCAGATGGTCGAGCAATCATCACACCAACATCCAGCTCACGTGATGAAATTGCAGCAATTAACGACGCGAATGTCGGCCATCACGCCACGTGCAAAGATCCCTCATTAAGGGGAGGGAGCCGTGAATATTCATAGATATGCGGTAGCCTGGCTACTGCATCTTATAAATACTGCAGACGCATATGCATGAACCATCCTTATCTGCTTTTGTCTGTGATGATGGATTCGAGCAGGAATCCAGAACGTCAGGCTTATAAAGCTCTTATCCCGGCGATCGTGTCTTCTTCTTCTTCTTCTTCTTCTTCTTCTTCAAGACTGCTTCCTGGGACTCCTCTCTTCGCTTCTATACACATACGATTAAATAGCGTATGGAGTGTTAACAACTACTTTCGTTTGTTGCACTTTAAGATGTAAATCGCTATTCTAAATAAAGCTTAACTCAAGAGAGATGCCAAAACGATTTACTTTAGACAGTTGCCGCAGTGCGATACCACTTTTCTGAAGGTTAACAATTCCAGTAAAAATGCTGACACATAAATGTATTAATATGAAAAAGATAAGGCTCTTCGGAAAATAAAGTTAAACCCATAAAATTTCATGTCGCTGACGCCAACCCGTCGTCAGTCGAAATAAAGGACGGAGAAGGTGAAGTTCGTAGACTAGATTGGTGGGCGCGACAGGACCGACGGCGACGGACATGCAACTGGTGTGCGAAAAAAGTAGGAACATAATCACAGTAGGTTTTGTCGACGGAGGAGATGAGAACCGCCACGGCCCTCTGTGTTGGAGGGAATAGAAAGGTGGAACGGTTGTTTTTGGGACTGGATACGCCTGGATTAGCAGACAGGTGGTGCGTGAGAAGTAACAGTAAGTTTAGGCGTCAGGGAGGAGGGATGGGAGGAGCTTCTCGACTCCCTGTGTTGGAGGAGGCGGGGATGGTGGATCAATGGAAATAGTGGCGGCTTTTCGTTGATGCGGGCGGTTAAACACAACATATCTTAGGTATGCTTATGCTCAGCCCCGAGAAGTACTGCCATTTTGATGACAAGCACTATCAATAGGTTAGGGGCGCCCAATACGCTCGCCAATATCGGGGTTAGATGCGAGACTAGTCGTACAGCGAATAGAAAATGATGTTGAGTAGCGTCCACCCAGACATGCAGTTTACTCGCGAAGAAGCAACAAAAGACACCCTCTCGTTCGTTGACATTTGTTAACCTGAATACAAAGTCATCTTCAATGGTGAACTCACAACAAGCGTCAAGGTGTCGAATTTATCCTTAACTATGGAAGCAGCCATCCTACGGCCAACAAAAGAAGCTGAGTCCGGTCTCTCTTCCATCGGGCCCTTCGTCCCTGCAGCTTTGGTGACTTACCTAGCAAAGGACTGACTTACCCTAGAAATAACCACAAATCCTCGATTCTGACGGAGTTAAAATGCCGGAGAATTCTATTTCCTGCCCTATTTTCAAGAAATTTTCGAAAGAAACTCCCGACAGTTCAATTACTTTGGAATCTCCATCGCTCATAAACCCACGCCCTCCCTAAAAGCGACATTATGCCAATTGAAGGACCTTATCATACGAGCAACTATCCAGTCCCATTTACCAGCTGCCCTTGTGTTCATATTGGCCATACACATCGACCTTTTGGGACTCGTTCATACATTAGCCATCCGTTGACGTAACCCTCTGTCCCTCGTGTTTCGCACACGCACCTGAGCGTGACCACCGCTTGGGACGACACGGAAGTGACGGCAGTGGCTGACACTAAACAGGCGCGATAATTCCTCGAAGTTTGGCATTCTACCACGACCAGCGTTAACCGCCATGCCGGCCTAGACGTCCACTGAATTGTGTTCATGCCCAAACAACGCCCCCATGTAGAATGTCACTGTCTCGCCATCCCCCCCCGACACCGCGAGCCACAACCAGAATTCTCGAATCTCCAACACCGGCGCGCTGACCCCTGACTTCGTCGAGCAAAAACGACCAGCCGCCCTCATTCCCACTGAACTAACATCGACGTTTGAACACTGAATATCACCGACAGCATCTGCACTGACCCTTACTGTTATTCCTGTTTACTTGCCCTCCTTTGGCTATATTATTCCTCATCTGCTCCGGTATTCGTTGGTATGGCAGTACCAGCAGTGCACCTTCGTCCCATCTGGGTTGCGGTACAACCACCCGCCTGTCTGGTATCTATTGTTCCGTACATGTGTTCAGGTCTGGCCTGGGTTGGCATCTGCTTTCTGTTTTACTACGCCACACTCGAAAATCTTGGCAGAGCTTTAGGAGGACCACACGGCAAATGCAGTTCGTGAGCTATCTAATGAAATGTCGCGAAGAGTGAACTTAAATTGATGTAGCGCACCAAACGCCCACTCCACATCCACCAAGGTTATACTGCGTTAAATATACGACCGAGTCGCAAAACAAAACGCGGTTTGGTTTATAAAATAATATTTATTGACCAAAAATAATTTATTTTATGAAAAACCACCAAATAGAAAAACGATTCTATGACCGGTCAATTATACACGGCCTAATATAACTGTCAGCTGAGAAGGTAGATGTCATAAAACGACAAACTGATGAGACACAGTCACAAATACAACGTATTAGTACTTTGTTTATTGTCCTTTGACTTTTCAAGTTGCTGTAGGGCGAGAGGACATGGACAAGACCAAGTTGTCTTAGGTGGTTTAATCTATATAATTATTAAGCAAAAATTTTGCCTTTTTCTCTATCGAAAGATGTTTTCTTGCGTTGTCCAAATTTCCTTTGCATAATGCAAGCAGATTTTCGATGGGATTTGGGTCCAGGCTGTTGGCGGAAGTAGAAAATGCTTGGAAGACCGCAGTCGGAGAGGCTGGTTGTGGTCTAAAACATAAGATTATAGTCGTTAGATGAATTGGAATCATATCTCCACTGAACGACGGACGGAAGGACGTATTATCCTGCAACATTACGGTGTTAATTCGACGTCGACGAATGTCGATGTAACCGAGGACATCCATTTTTGGATTCCAGTCTATTCCAAAAATAAACTAACCACGCCAAATATATGCCGTCTCACCAATTCAAATAACGACCTCGATATTTCATGAGTTACATCGTGTACTGTAAATGGGAATGTCCCCATTTGTCAAACCTGCTTTCCCTTGACCCAGGATGCCGACATTTTGCACAAAAGGATGGCGTGCACACAGTTCTAGCAGTGTTCAGTCCATCCATATTAGTGCCCTCTTATAGTTTCATACACCGGTCTGCAAACGTTTAGTGGTCCCTCCAATTTAAACGAAATGACGAAAGGTGCGCTAAACCCGGTAGATAACGTTTGTCCTTTCTTCTGATGGTGAGGACCTAAGGTCTCATGATCAGACCCGGAGTGGCTTTATCCAACCTGAGGACGGTGTCAGTCCCCAATAATTGTAGAGGGCGCGTCATTTCCTCAGAAAGGTCCTCATTGCTTGGAATTAAGCAGTAATTTTTTAAATATTTAGTGACGGACTTCGTATTAATATTGACGGACTATCACGTTCACTAAAGTCGCGGCGACGCCTGTTGGCCATGAAAAAGCATCGGAGGCAGCAGGGTTTTGACCTTTTGTCCTTCGACATGTTGCCTTGTTTTTTCGCTCCTTTGTAGAGAGTGCACACACATCTGAACATTTTACCTGACAGGGGCTTCTTGATGTAGTTTGTTTTTGGCATGAATTCAACGAGTGTTAGTTGCCTTTTTATAAT